>CAUYRH010043556.1:0-20394 GCA_963574655.1 Perodicticus potto | reverse complement strand
TCCTAGGCTGATAGCATCAAAAGTTTTCCCCACATTTTCTTCTAGGATTTTTACTGCTTCGTGTCTTAAATTTAAATTTTTTAAATAGGAGAAGACATTAACAAATGGGAGAACACACCTGGCTCCTGGCTGGGAAGAATCAATATTATTAAAATGTCTATACTTCCCAAAGCAATCTATAGATTCAATGCCATCCCTTTTAAAGTACCAACATCATAATTTCAAGAATTATCTCTCTTTTTTCATATTGCCTTTCTTCTTGATTCTTTTTTGTCCTGAGTTTATTTTCTCCTTTAAAACATTCTGTTTCTTTTCATTAGTAACTACACATATATGTGTACCATTTCCTAGGACTGTGACTTCATGTATTCATCTTGCCCACTGCCAGGGCTTTGGGACCCTATTCTTCATTCCAGATGTGAAGGTGGGTCTTCAGTCATGCTGAGTTGGATTCCTTGAGCATCAGGTATTTTATTGGATCACTGACTGTCTCCTTCTATACTGCCCATGACCAGCCCTCTGTTCTACTTCCTAGTCTGGTACCAGAAAGTACCACTCATTTAAACTCCATCTCAACTGTCAGATTGAAGCTTCTGAGTCAGCATTATCCTTCCCAATCTAACTCTAAGTAAACCATATGTTCTTTGATCCTAAGATAATGTAGTGTACAGAATCTTCAAGTGTGGTCTGAAAGGGGCTTTGATTTCTCAGACCAGGATTGGTTTTAGAAATAGTGATGAGGGGTCTGTAGAAAGGGAATGAACTTTGGTGTGAACTGAAAAGCAACTAGACAAACTTTGCTAGGTGACAATGGCCTGATTAAGACTGCAGGAGTGGGAAATGAAAAGAAAGGAAAATACTTAAAGAAGCTAAATACAGTCAACACAGTAGGACCTGAGAAAAAACTATTCCAGGGATTCCTAAAGGAGGCTTAAAAAAAAAGGAAAGAGAATTTGAGGCCATGGCAGAATAAACAGCTAGAATATTTTATAAGAAATTAAAAATAAACAATTAAAACTCATATGGTGAATCAGGGTAGGATTTAAAGTTTTGGAATTCAACAGTGTATCAGCATTGTAGGAACTCTGGGAATGAATGGTGAAAAGGCATAATGTAAGGAGAGCACCTGGGTATTTTACACACACCTGAGAGCAGCATAAGGTGAACCAATGAAAATAATCTAGAAAAAACCATTGAAGATTGAAGGAGAACAAGGAGGGTGTTTTAATGCACATGTCTAGGAGAGTGGGTTTCAAGAAGAATGGATGATCAGTAGTAGCAAATGCAGCAGAAAGGTCAAGGAGGATGGAGTAGAAAAATAACTACTAAATCTAAAACAAGATTATGGTTGTTAGCTGAAAGAGCAGATTCAGTACACCTCAATGGATGAAAGCCAGCTTTCAGATGATTAAGAAGAGTGGTGAAAAATTAAACAGTAAAATTTGTATTTCTAGTATTCTGAATCATTAATCTCAATGTACTCCTGTAGTCATCAACTCCTGGAATTGCTAGAGACCTTAGAGATCTCATAGTTCAATATCTCAGAGTAAAATGTCTGAGACTTTGGTAATAAAATCTCTAGGCTTTAACTTCCAAGGACCTTTGGAGACCTCACTATCACAAGAAGTAATTTATTCATTTGTTAAAAGGTCCTTTTAGATAATTCAATATGACATTTTAATTTGAGTGGATGTACAGTTCTCATGGTGTTCTTTTACCCGTGTGTGCTCTGGGTGTGTATGGAGTTCATGCTTATAGTTCAAGGCATCAGCCTTGAAGTCACCTCCTTTGCACATTCGTAAAAATTAGCAGTAGTTTTGCCTATTCTATAAATAGAAAAATAAGCAAAATAGCTGATGTAAAAGGAGCTAAAAGAAACATAAGTCAACTAATACAACATCTCGTTTTTCCATAAATATTTAAATTTAAATCACAAGTAGAATTCATGCAATCCTTGATCACATACTGCTTTTGAAATATTTTGAGATTACGTGTGTGTGTTTCCTTTTGTTTCAGTCTTTTGAGAAACACAATGGTGGGTTTGTTGTACAAACAGCAGAGCCAAAATGAATTCAAATTTTTATAAGTGAAATCTCAAATAGAGTTAGACTTTTGATATGCTGTGTTTGGAGCTGCATTGAAATCTGTCTAGAAAAGAGCAAAAAAAAAAAAAAAGAATTAAAATATTATATCCCTGTTATATGATTAACTTTTATACCTATTTGCAAGATAAGATTTTAGTTGACCTGAGAGTACCTAACATTTTCTAAATCCATGTTTTTTTTTATTTTTTGAGACAGAGTTTCATTTTGTTACCCTTGGTAGAGTTCCATGGCATCATAGCTTACAGCAACCTCAAACTTTTGTGCTCAAGCAATTCTTTTGTCTCAGCCACCCTAGTAGCTGGGACAACAGGTGCCCACCCCAATGCCCAGGTATTTTTAGAGACAGAGTCTTGCACTTTGCTCGGGTTGGTCTCAAACCCATGTACTGAGGCAATCCACCTGCCTTGGCCTTTCAGAGTGCTAGGATTACAGGTGTAAGCCACTGTGCCCCTTCCCAAATCCACATTCTTTACTTGAAGTTGCTGGAGAGTGTAGAAATAGTCACGAATGTACTGATCTCACCAGCATTGTTTTGGAGAGTACTTATTAGTAGAAAATGTTGCTGTTCTCTTATGTATATTCAGTATATAGCTCTGTGAGAACAGGTGCAGAAATAAATTATCTCTAAACATCTTCCAGTTATGGAAAGTCCTAGAAAAAAATACAAAGAAGGTAACAATCCCTGACTCAGCACTATCATCTTTCCTAAGGTCCTTCTTATCATGACTTCCTCCCTCTAACTTCCCTTTAGTTTAACATACTGTCTTTCCAACCAAGGGAAAAGGCTTACAGGGAGCCTCTTGTCCTTGGGAAATCAGGGACCACTGAGCTAGGAGTGTATGAAGAGGCTGAAGAGGATATTGAATATTTCATATGCCTCAAAGCATATAGAATATGCCCCCAGAAGTATCTTGAAATTCCCAGGGGGCCATTTAGAGAGGTAAACAGACTTGTGGGAGAGGATAGAAAGAAATATTCAACAGATTTTGTTATAGAGGTAAGTCTGTCATTAATGTCATGAAGAATAAAGAAATCCTTATATAGTCTAATCTGAGTTTAATGTACTTCTTACAACCCATGTGCCATGGTGCTAATATGTCTTTTCAAATGCAATATATCTTTTCAAACAGCTAAACATCTTTCCAGAATCAATCATCAACCCAATTCTTCTATGGAATTGTTGTGTAGGGCTGCTAATGGGGATTTACATAAAGCTATTATCAGTTAGAAACAATTTAATAGGTTATATAACATTTTAAAAAATATTATATACTTTCATATGTAATTGGTCATAAGTGTAGCTCCCCAAAAGGGTCCTATTACAATGAAGCCTGGGCAGGTAAGAGGACCTGCCATATGTTAGGGTGCTGATAAGTATGAAGCTAAAAATCCACTTTGGCAGTTACAAGCAAGGGAACCTATCCACTTCTGTTTCTTATCCTTTGTAATTCTGAATCTGAAATTGTTACCTTTGTACCACGATGTTCATCTATGCTGAAATTATTTCACATTTTATGTTTCCCTGTGATGGTCTGGGCGTGGAGGATGATGGTGTTCAAAGCGATGTGAAAGTCCTTGAAATATAAGCTGAAGAACAAGTTGGAGGGAGCCACTGAGCATTAATAACATTGGTTAACTTCAAAGAATGATCTTGAAAGACAGCACCAACTTTGCCAGTTTGTTTTAATTTGTACTCTAGCATTCAGCAGTAGTGTGGAAGAATCCTCCTTAATATCTATCATTTATACATGTCACCATTATGTCTGTGTGTGAAAAAACACCACGACCCACTCTTTGTGGATAATTATGAAGGCTAGAGAAATAGACTCTGGAATTTTCCCATGTTCGTTCACAAAAGACATAGGCTTTTTAAAAATAATATTTAAAACTATGGTATATCCTAAGAAATGGCAAAAATCAATATGCATAGAAGTATTTCTGATTACTTTTTGGCATAACCAACAATAACCAGCTACCTATAAGTTTATTTTTTTAGTATGCATTGTTGAATTCAAGCAGCAAAAGTTTGTGTTTATAATTTTTAAAAAATGATGACAATTGGGAGTTATTGGAACACTTACACATTGCTGATGGGAATATAAAATTATTCAGCTGCTGTGAAAAAAAATCTGGCAGTTTCTCTGAAAGTTAAACACAGAATTACCTTATGAGCCAGCAATTACACTGCTAGATACAGATCCCAAAGAATGAAAAAAGCTACTCCAACAAAAACTTGTATACGAACATTTATAACAACACTATTCACAATAGTTAGAAGGTAGAAATGGCACAAATGTCCATCAACAGATAAAGGGATAAACAAATTGTGTTATATATTATTCATCCATGAAAAGGAATACAGTACTGATGTATGCTACAATAAGGATGAACTGGAAAGCATTATGCTACCTGAAAGAAGACATAAAATACCACATATTTATAATTCCATTTATATAGAACAATATCCAGAATAGGTAAATTCACAGAAAAAGAGGGCCAAGTGATAGTGGGCAGGGGGAATTGGGGACTAACTGCAAAATAGGTACAGAGTTTTATTTTGGAGTGACAGGAATGACAGGACTAGATATTGTGATTATGTGACATCATGGATGTACTAAATTCCACTGAATTCTTCACTTTAAAATGATTAATTTAATATTATGTGAATTTTACATCAATAAAAATGTTTGTGTTTATGTAAAGAACTATTTACATCCAAGATTTTAGCAATTTTTTCTCAGCATATTTTATCGCCCACATTTTTATTTATGCCTCGTAGACTTAATCAGGTTTCTAAGTCAAAAAGGAAAATGACGGATGTTGAGATTTCTACTTCCTACTTTTGGAATTTCCACCATAGGTGTGTCCTGCTTTAAACCATATTCAATAATTAAAACAGAATTTGGAAAACAATCTAGTGGGGTCTTCCAACATATTTTTCAAACTTTAAATTGTACTTGCTTCAAAGTAATTTTGAATATTGCATCACTCCATTATTTAAAGTTGGAAGATATTTTCTAAAATGTGATTTGCAGACATTTCTACAGACATTTTAGAAACGTATCATTGCCAGCAAAATTTCACAGCAATCTTCCAAAAATTTAATTGCTTCTTTATCATCCAGCTGGAGAAGTAGTTTCCCTTACTCACTTGGCTCCATCAAGCATTTCAGGAAGACACTCAGGTATCATGCGCTGGCAATTTGTGGCTAAGTGGAATATTATGACAATAAGCACAACAGATCCCTTATGTGCACCACTTACCTGGTTCCTCTTTTATTGGCAGACATTGTCTTGAATTTGCCCCTGCATAAGCATATGCAATGTGTATTTGGTTCATCTTAAATGCAGTAATTTAGGGTTCTTGTTGGGGTATTTCTTCCCGAGGTCTAAATGTTTGGTCATGAGGGTGAACTTATTACTTTGAATGAAGACAAAGGGACATGGGTATATTTTCTAATACAAATATGTGGTTGAATCTTTTGTTTCATTCAATCCTCCTGTTTGGTACATATGTGATAGAATGAGAACGATTGCTCTTGATGGCCCTATTCAATGAATTTCAGTAGACCAGAAAAGAAATATTTTCTTCCTTTCACTCGTGATAGTAACTTCTGAGGCCATAGAAATTCTTAATTAAATATTTCAGGATGCCATAGACATTGAAAGAGTGGTCATATATATTTTATGTTTACATCATTTTTCTCACCAAAATAAATTTCATTTATACACTACTGAAATAGGGTGCATATCTACAGGTTACTAGAAAATGCTTCCTAATCTTGCTACTACAGATGCATACTTCTTTTGAATTATAAAATAAGGCTATGTTTAGCTAATGATGACTGTGAATTTATGGTTTTACTATTCAAAGGAGAAATCATTTTATATATTTTATTTGACAAATGCATACACTCAACAAAAAGACTCATCTTTTCATCTACTTCATTCTATAGTTTAGTTCTTTAATATGGTACTATTTCAACAAGATGATATGTTAATTCTAAAGTTGAAAATTCATTCACTATGGTTTTCAAATAGTCGCAGCAAATTATACATAATTTAAAAGCACAAAATCTGTTTAAAACTTGGATAACAAATATTGCCTTGGATATCCTAAGAACAAAATGGAAATATATTTAAACAACTCCAAAATTTTTCTTATTTTCTGAATATTTTTTATTCTTTTATCTCCTTTTAGTGATTCTTTCCCCATCCTCTCCATCTAGCTATTCAGTCCAGTCTTTGAAGTGTTTTTATTTTTTTTTAATTTTAATCATATTTTTCGGTCGTAAAATTTCCTTCTGGATCATTTTTAGACCTTCTATTCTTTCTCAAGACTTTCTATCCCTTTAATGTTCCAAACGTGTGTAGTCACTTGTTGAAGCATTTTTATGATACTACTTTAAAATCCTGGTCAATAACCCTGACGTCCCTGTCATCTGGGTTTCTGTGTGTGTTGTTTTTCCTTTCTTTTGTGTTTTTTTCTTTTTTCATTAAGTTTGCTGTCTCCTTGGTTCTTAGTATGTTAACCGTTTTCAGATGAAAACTGGATATTTTGAATTTTATGTTATGGGA
Organism: Perodicticus potto; assembly: GCA_963574655.1. Classification (NCBI taxonomy): domain Eukaryota; kingdom Metazoa; phylum Chordata; class Mammalia; order Primates; family Lorisidae; genus Perodicticus; species Perodicticus potto. The sequence goes on along the minus strand of CAUYRH010043556.1, from coordinate 13,712 downwards.
CTCTAGATCTTATTTAAACTTTCTGTTTAGCTTGCTGGTTCCGACACCTTTTCAGCAGGGGAAGGAAGCCAACCTGGCTTCCTTTCTGCCAGGTTGGGAAGACATCTAGGTTCCCCATTGGCCTCCTTTAATACCTGAGGCAGTGTGCTTCTCATTACTGGTGTGCAGAGATGAAAGTTTTGGCTCCCTACTGGGCTTCTATTTATTCAGTCTTGGAGGGAAGCAACTTACTGTCTCATTACCACTACCCACATGGGCCCTTAGGACATCAAAGCCATGGGTGGGCTCTTTACTGCCAGGACAAGGGAAAGTCCGTCCACTAGGCCATCTCTGATCTTCAGCCAGGATTAGAAGGGATCCCCCTGCGTTTGGTGGGGTTTTTTTATCCCCATTAGAAAACTAAGTAGCCTTAGTTCTTAACCACCTCAGAAGAGGTTTTAGAAACCTTGTTACAGCCTTTTATCCTCATTCGAAAACTACGTAGCCTTAGTTCTTAACCATCTCAGAAGAGGTTTTCGGAACCTTGTTACTGCCTTGCAAGACTCAAAGTCCACGCTCCCCTGTCAGACTGTGCTTATATTAGCAGGGGGGTTGACCTGAGTAGCGTGGTTATTATTTAAAAGTCTCTGTCTTGTTGGACTGTCCCTTATCTGGTCATTTAGCCAGAGATAACTTTTCTTTTGTGTGTGTGTGTGTGTGTGTGTGTGTCTGTGGTTTTTATTGTTTTTGTTTCTGCATGCCATTGTTTCTAGGTTACTTGCTTTTTCAGTTCTAAATCTCAGATATATGAGTCAAAAGGAAAACTCAGGGAACTCCCTGTGATTTCGTTCTTCAAGTCCCAAGTTTCCTTTCTGTTCTGGCTTCTTCTTATGTTCGTTTCGTATATAATTCCCAGGATGTATCATTTTGTTTGGGAGGAAATAGAGAAAAGTACATGTTTCATCTTTCTGGAAGTGAAAGCCCACAATATCTTAAGACAGTATTATGTACATTAAACTTTACATATTCAAAGTGTGTAATTTGATAAGTTTTTATATACATATACATTCATTAAACTGACAAACCATTTCTAAATTTATATGGACATGAAAAGTGACTGAATAGCTGGAAAAATTTGGAAAAATAATATTTGTTGGATTTCCTATTTTGAAGATTGAATATAAAGAGCCAGCAGTCAAAATTTAGTAGTCATCAATATATTGTGCTTCTGAAATACGGTTCACAGAGTTTGATGGAACAAGAGAGAACTCTTAGAAATAGGCTTGTACTTATCTACCCATCTATTTCATTCCAATGATAATACAACTATGCAATGGGAAAAGGAAAGTCGTTTCTATAAATTGTGCTAGACCTACAGATAGCCCTATTTTATATCCCCAAAGTTAATTCCAGATACATCATAGAACTCTATGAATGTATTAAAATCACATGAAACCAGAAGAACCCATTCCATGGGGAGTATGTACTGAAGCTCTTTCAGTAGCTTAGGTGAAGGTTAATAAGGCATCAAGGAAAAGGAACACATTTCAGCATCTACAGAGGGTGATGGACTGGCTGTGGGAATTTAAGGAGATGAAAGGTTCCAAAAGTTACTGCGACTTTGTTACTTGGTAGTAAAGGAATTGCATATATCGCAAAAAAGAAAAAAGGAAAAGTAACACAAACAGGAATGGAGACCACGTGTCCCCATTTGGATAGGTTATAAACATCTGAAATGTTCTGAAGGGCTGGGCCCTTAAGCACTGAAGAAGACGCACAGATATTATAATAGATGCAAGAATGGCAGTGGGGAGTTGGAAGGGATTACCTCTGTGGAGAGCTGCTTAACTTCCAATGAATAGTTGAGGGGCTATGGGAATTCTCTTTCTTCATTAGTGAGATAAGATGTGGATGAGAATGAGTGATTGCTAACATCTGGCTAATTTTAGTTAACACACTTTTCAGTGAATCAAATATGTATTGTTATGTGTCTGTTATGGGTCAACAGATAGACAAATCAGCCAGGTGACTGAATTAATAAAAGGACATTTCAGTTGTCCCATCATCAATCCTCACCTTGGGTTGATGAAGGCATGATTTTTCTCTCAGTAATATTGTGGCTGAGTGTTTGAGGTCTCTAGTCTGTAAAATTCCATATCTACTGTTGAAGGATGGATCTAATATAGATAGTACATGCATCAGCATTATATAAGTATTTAATTAATGAGGTGGGCAGATTAGAGAAAAGCACGTTTCTGCCACAAATATTCTTAAAGAAAATATAAAACAAAAGTAGAAGGACAATTAGAAATGTTAACTTAAATGTTTTGTATTTATATTTCCAAAAGAAAATACAGGTCTATCTTATACAAATATCTAAAACCAATATTTTACAATAGGTAACTAAAAAGGTATTTGTAATTTTACCAATAAATTAAAGTTTGTTAATTTATCTATCAGTGAGATAACTCTTTTATGAGATAATGACATTTCATTTTAATTAATTTAAAATTGAAAATTATTTCCAGATGTTTTAACTCAATATTAAATTATTACTTTTGAATTCCAAAAGCTAATTTTATCTTTAAATTGTTTCTCATTGTCTCTTTTTGTTTTAATCCCTCCTTTCCTCATTCAACATAGAGAAAATAGATGAACAATCTTTGAGAGAACTTACATTTTACTAAGTATAATTTCCCAACAAAGTCTAATACAATGTTTCATATATAATAGACAAACAGATGAGTGATACTTGTAACCAATGTCAAGCATTTGTGCTGTCACAGTAGACTTTTTCATGTTATATATATTCTCAGTTCACTGGATTAAATGTCAATATCTTCTAGGAACATCCCCACAGATATACTCAGAAATAATATTTACCAGTTACCTAGGTGTCCCTTAATCCAATCAAGTTGACACTTGTAATTATCCATCATGGCAGTGATTTTCAACAAGTGTGCAATGGAACACTGGTGTGCCAGGAGAGGATCTTAGATGTGCCATGAACATTTTTAAAGGTCATTAATTTAATTAATTTTTAAAGACTTTCAAAGCACAGTTGTTCTTTTTTTATTTATTTATTTACTTTATTTTTGATCAATATAATTTAAGTGTGCCTTGGAAGTTTAACTATAGGTTTAATGTGCCATGAGATAAAAAAAAAAAAAGTTGAAAAACATTGCATCATTGCAACAATCATTTCAAATCTCTACTTTTTGGCATGAATTATTCTAGATTTATGCAAACATGGTCAGATCTCCATTTTCTATGTTGGAAAACAGATAGGGGGTCCGAACGTAATTGAGCTGTTACAAAGCTGCCTCTGGAGGGTGTTTGCTCCTCTGGGCTTTCCATCAGTGTGCTGGCCACACTCAATGCTGCCACGTCGCTCCGGATGATCACTACACTGCATGTGGATAAGAATATTTTAAAAGAGTGGCAGTTTTCATACTTGGAGACTAAATCAAACTTTACTTGAGGTACATACGCACTTAGAAAATTAAAGTCTGAGGCATTAAAAGAAGCTGGAGAGGAGTTTGGCAGCCTGATTTTCATTAGCTAACCTGGAATGGCTTGGGCCTCCATTTACAGCATAAATTTAAGAAGGTTCTGAGAAAAAAAATCAGTCAAGACTTATCAATGAAAGTGATTTATAGAAAGACTACTTAATTAGCTCTTCTCCAAAAAGATAGCCAGGGTAAAATAAACCTTTGATATAACTTTTAGGGATAATTTGCATTTCACTGTGTAAAGGATTTTTCTACATTCAGTAATAAACCAAGATATCAAGAAAGAAAAATATCCTCTTTGTCACCGGTTTTGAAAGAATCCGTTTTTTAAACACTTTGTAGATAATTAAAATCTAATTAATTTTAACAGAATATCTGCTATCATTTTATGTACAAATGATGATAAAACAGTGATTTAAGAGTGATTATAATACTTTGCATTATTCAAACAAGAATATTTCTTTAGTGTTCACCATAAAGTGTTTGTACATATCAATAACGTTTGGTATGACCTAACAGATTTCAGTGTTTAATTTTTTTTCAAATGTCCGAATTTCACCTTCCTATTTTGTGAGAATATTTTTTGATATACGGAAGGATTATTTTACCTTTGAAGTTACACAGCCCATGCTTTTTGTATATGGGTGCATAGACACTTTCTTATTATGAATTTACATGGGTGGATTATTAATGTGTGGTCAACCATGATCATGTTACATTTTGGGACAATTTAGTCTCACTGTACTGAACCACATAGCTACTTTATTGTCTTCTTATTGTTAAATCTGAAATAGAAGTACTTAATTTCACACTTGCCATACAGTGCAATGACCTTGAAATTCAGATAACAAATGGGCCACTTTCTTTGTAGAGACTTTTTTACTGCTGCCTGAACTCCTCAAGGCATTCCAATACACAGCATTTGGTTTCATTCCCATAAAACTTAGACCTTGACATTCAATTCTGCAACCTCCTGGCTTTTTTACAAAGAGTATTTTATCTTAAGTCCCTTTAGATGAACATGATAACTTATATTGTTGTACCCCAAACACTTGAACATTTAAACATCTGAAAGAAGCAATTTTTCATATAACTTTTTACTGTAGAAAATTCAGCTTATACTAGATATTGAAGTATCTGCAGTTGAAAGTCTTATTACATTTTGCAGGGTTTGTAGAGAAGTGAAATGAAGCCATTGTGATTAGAAAGAATTTTTCTTTAGAATAATTATCTTTTTTAAATCATACAAATATTTGAAAGAATTTTGATTGTGTTAATAGCTTAATGATTATAGCTTGAGCCCAAAGCAAGGATCTTTCTGAAGCTAAGGCTATACAGAAAATATAACTAAGTGTTTGGGACAATTCTTTTCAGCAAATGGTCAAAAAGAAAAATAAGTAAATAAAACAAGCAACCAGATCAAATCAGATTTTTTGGCAGTGCATAAGAAACTAATTGGCTGAATATTTCACTCTTAACTGGAAGTTTTTGTAGACGTAGCCTCAGGCATATATAGAAGGCACAGCTTGCTTTATTTTTGTTTTGTCTCAAAGCTCTGGTCTACGATTTCCATAGCCTTTGTCTTGAATAGTTACACTGGGTACTTTTTTATAGAGGCTTACAGTTTTGACTGTGTCTAAATCATACCATTTTATTTTCTTTAAGAAAACTATGATCTTTATGAAGAATGACCATAAAGTAATGAGATGTTTCTGATGTCACATATGCAGGTAATTCTGAAATAGAATTTTCAAAGCCTTATCCCCATCTTAAATAGTGGATATGTGATTATAAAAAGCACTCAACATCTAGATATGAGCATCTTGAAGGACAACATTTTTATTGTTAAAGTGGTTGTTAAATAACCAAACAGAACAATACAAAAATCAAGTCTGTTAAGTTTCCTCAATTGTATAGATTGTTGTCAAGTTATAGGAAACTGAATATAACACGTTTTCCGTAAGTAGCTTAAAGTGTTTGAGGGAACTTTGTTAATTTTAGGCCATTTGTAAGGTAAACCTGCTGTAAACCAGAAAAACAATGAAACAAGTTGGTTGAAGAGGCTGTGCAAAAAGATGAGGTTGAAGTCTTGGAAAAGAGCCAGGAGGACCTACTTCCTCAAGTCTGACTGCAGCTGAGGTTCATGAGATAAGCTTAAAATGTGGGTCAAGTGGACAGCTTTGGAGAATGTTAAAAAGAGACCTGTTGTGGACAGGAGGATATTTGAGAAATAAATCTGTGCATAAATCACTTCCTGGCTTTCACAGGGCTAGGATACTGGATAAGAGTGACCAGCACAGCAGGTTAGGTGGACTTTGGCAATTAACTCTGTTGCAAAAATAAACAAACAACAACAAAAAACTCTGTTGCGGTTTATGAGCATAGTTAATCTGTCAAATTCATTTTAAATGGTGTGCTCTTTTCCCTTTTTGTTCAATAAGAGAAAAAATACAGAAAAGAACAGATTAATTTTTTACCTGGGACTCAATGTTAGAAGTATTTTGAGTAGGAAAAAAAAGCATCAACCATATCAATCTGACATCTTCCAACACACTCATTATTAGGATCTGTGTGATCTGTGCATTTGAAATGAGCAATCTTATACTAAATCAGATATTTCTGCAGTTTGTCTTTTATTTCAGAATAGCCCCTATGGTCAGAAAACCTTATGAGTTTAATATATTAAATTTTATTAACTATCAAGTTTGTTGGTTCTTTCTTCCTTGCTTTTGTTGCCTTTTAGCTGTGTGTTTTGAGTTTGAGGAAAACATTATGGAATTAAGCAAAAGCCGTAATTCAAAGGTTTTTATTCACACAATTAATACCAGTTCTGTTGTTTCTAGATTATCTTTGTGGAATAATTTAAAAGTTTCGTTTTGAATCTGGATTCATCTCCCATTGTGCAGGAGCCTCTGGAGAAGATATCCTAGATGCTGGGATGTTTGCAGGAAACAATCATGTTCACTTTGATGTTTTAGCAAACAATTGTTCTTTAGACCTTAGATCTCCTAAATCTTTTTCAGCACATGATTCAGGTGACATGTTAGCTATGATCAGAGATTGTTCTTGGAATATGGCACCAAAGTACCATCTTGGAGTGATGGGTGTAATCCCCTTTCCTCCCAGGATTATACAAGGTCACATCATAGGGCTACAGTGCCTTTGGCTTTGCTGAGTTTCTAGATGAGCAGGTCATAGGAACTGGCCAAGAGTTGATATACTTGGCACACAGCAGATCAGAGGCTGACGGGCTGTCAGAGCAGGGTTTTGGTGGACCACAGATGTCCGCATTGGGACAGATGGAGGAAATAAAATCACACAGGTTACTTCATGCAGTTAGTGAGGGGTGTGGGATTTGAATCATCTCTTTTCATTTCATCTATAAAGTCTCCTGTGAACTCGAAATTCACGAGTTGCTGAGCTAATTTGACTTCCTATAGACAACATTCAAATGGTCCCCACATACATACATACCTGCTGATCCAAACTGAGAAAGATTTAGCCTCCCTAGATAAGGACACAGCTGACTCTAAAAGCAAACAGACTTCTTTAATGCACCTACTGTAAATTCTCTTCCTATAATGGTAAATACATCAAAAATAAACCTAGGTTGATGTGAACTCAAATGTTACGGGAAGATCCATAATAATGAGTTTTATGTAAATATATTTATCATGTTACTCTAGTTTTATAGTTCTAGAATACTCTAGTTTATAGTTTTGACATGACTTTAATTTTAAACTTATTTTTAAATAAATTGATATTATTGAACATATATAATAAAGATCACATATTTGGATTCTAGAAGCCAGGTTGTCTCTGAGAAGCAGGTGGGAATCTGACACTCAAAGGCATGTTCTTTGGCTGTTATTAGATTCAGATGGACATTATTGACCTACTCTCTTAAACCTTGTTTCTTGTTGCTAAGCAACTCTTGTTCAATAGCCAAGGAACATGTTCCCTTCCCTTTCTCTCTTCTCACAGACAGTGGAGTCAGGGGGTTAAATATTCCATAGCTGGTTATTTATTTAGTTTGAGAGAAAACTAGAAAACAACTCCATCATATATCCACCTGGATAATACAGAGCTTTTTTTGTGAAGCAGAAGTAAAATATTTGGAACACACACACACGCACAAATGATGCCAATTTTACCTGGAAGGTTTCTTCCTTTACCTCATTTTTGTGTTCACTAATTGTCAGCGGTTGAAACATTTGCACCATGTTGGACCATTTGAAATGTATATTAAGGTTAAACTGCAACAGAATATAGGTCTAAGTGTCCAATGATTATCACCTAACAGGCTTAGAATTATTAAACTTAATATAGTTACTTTTATGTAATGTATAATGTTGGTTGTTAGGGGTAAAGTTGAAAATATATTTTGTTCCAATTTATAAAAGGACCTACCTCTCCAGTAGTATATTAAAAAGGAAAATAAAGTGTTAAAAGGTCCCAATGGTATCCTAGCAACCTACTTAGGTTCTTGAAAACAAGGACTTGTGCATTGAATCCATTCTACGAATTTATGGCAGTAGCCAATGTTGAGAGGAAGAAATTGCCAGGCCAGGGAAGAGGGTTGATAATTATTATGTGCCAGGTGGTAGTTGTTATCAGTGGGCTAACTTCCTCTCTTTTGTTTTCGTCAGTGAACAAAAGATTGCCATAGTTTTGGGCAGTATAGAAAAGTCTGTTTATAACCAAAATTGATGCATATACCTGAAATTATAAATGAATTGTGTATGCTAAAAAGCCTGAGCAATTGTATAGGTTATATTGCTTAATCCATTCCACAGCTTGGAAAATTAGTATCACACATATGCTTAAACAAGGCCACAGATTGGAAAATTGGCATCACTCACATTTTGAAGGTGAGGAAACTGATGGTTATGAAAATAAGTGATTTATGCTACATGGTATATCTAGTCAACAGCTTACTCAGAATTGGAACCCAGGTCACTGGAATGCATTAGAGCAACCAACACAGCTGCCCTGCTAGCCTGGTGACGCTAAAACATTAAAAATGAATATGGCATTTGCAATACCGATCAGTTCCATTCATCTTAGGTTACTAAGTCAACATAGAATCTGTTCCCCTGTCCCGAATTCTGAACTATTAGTATGTGGTTCCTCCTCCAGTCTGAAGGACATGTACACTTTTCTCAAACAATTTCATTCGGGTGTCAAAGAAAGCTTTTTACTGTTGCAGCCATATTGCTCTCTCTCTCTCTCTCTCTTTGAATGTTTTAAAATTGAGACTGTGATCTCTAAATATCTTTTTTCAAGCTCCACTCTGATTTCAAGGATTTATAATCGTCCCAAACAGCCACAAAATTCTCAAACAGGGCAGAAATGATCTCTCTTGAGCTTTTATGGTTTCAGACTGTAATCTTTGAAAATAATGGTTGGTTGCCATGATTTCATATTTGTTTATTTAAATGCACAGACTCTTTCTGTCTTGTAAAAGCTGGTTGAGGTCAGTGTGTACAGATAACCTACAAATCAAACCCCAGGATCCTGCAGAGGAACTGGTCTATCTTTTATGTGTCTTCCAATTAGAGGCTCTGCATACCATCAGGTTTGTAATGAATTCATTCCAAGTTTCTGGTCAGAAGTGATTTAAAGTCTGGCCTGACAGATTTTCACTCAGCATCTCTTAAATAAGTCGGAGAGTCCCACTGATAGTAACTTATGTTCTAAAAATTTAGTTCGTTGCTTTCAAGATTAATTTTAAAAGCACTATACATTTAAGAGAACTCCCCTAAAGGAATCCTAAAGGAGTAACTTATAGCAGAGATTTCAAAGAATTAAATATCTTGGAAAATGGTGTTTTTACATGATATGATCAATAAGGAAGATTACTAGGTACCCTTCCTCCTGGAGTATATTTCTGTCAAGAGTCAACACAAACTGTTTATAAAAAAACAGATGTGCTAATATCTTTTATTTCTCCACATATCCTTTCCCAGAGTTTGTTCTTTGGAAAAACAGTAAAATGGCACATGCAGTATTGATGCCTTCCTAGGATGCATCGTTAATGTTTTTTCCCCTCATGTGAAATTATCAAAGAGAAGAGCAAAAAGCCACAAATTATGCAAACCTTTTCCACTGCAGTTGAAAAATTTGGCTGCATATAAAAATTGTCACTGGTAATTGCAGAGTCAGAATGAATTGTGGCCTTAAGGCGCTTGAACAGAAGGTCTAATGAACCTGCATCTCACAAAATGGCATAACGTGTGGTCATTAAATTAAAAACAAAGAGTGTACAGCTTGCTACCATGGAGCGCCCAGAGCAGCTGCATTATGGGTGAAACGTGACCTTGCAGGCTACATATGCTCCCTCACATCATTACCACAGTGAATTCAGAAGTCAAAGCTATTTCTGTCAAGTAGAGCAGCTAAGCTCAGTTATAGACCTGTATTTGATACTGGAGCCTCTGTGGACACACCTAACTGAGATCATACATAAGTATTTGCCCTACTGATTTTAAATTTAAATGATACTATTTTTTTCACATTATTACAAAACTTTGACTTCAACTTAACACACTGCTTATCTAACAGATTGTGTAGTGGCTGTTGAGATTTGATACATAAACACTGAATAACAGTAAATACTATACATAAACCCAGAGAGCAGTTTTATCCCACACCCTAAAGTTCAGGACCTTTAGAGCTGTTGAGTCAATGTTTATGTTCATATGAGAAAGTTGGTTTTGGATGTGGTACCAAATCTTGTGGAAATTTCTTCCTTATTTAAGTAGATTAAGCACCAAGCAAAATAACATTTACTGACTGAACAGAACTGAAATGTGAAATTCTAGGAAATTCGCCACACAGGATTTTTGTTTTATTACCCTGGGATGATTGAGAGAATGAGCATGGCGTAGACTGGACTCATACCTCCCTTTCCAGATGCATCCTGCTTTGTGGGAAAATGGTTGCCATGCTCACTTCTATTGATTTTTATCCTTCCACATAAAAAATACGTGATAAAGAAACTCCTAAAAATGTATTGTTTATGGAGTATGAATGGAAGAGATGTGTGATGTGAATGTTATTTTTCAATGCATAGATCTGCCAGTTATTAAAGGGCAATAATGTCTGACTGTAAAACTCTAGTTAAAAAAAAAAGTGAGGTGAGCACTTAATAGCAATCTGAACATCCACATTAAAAGTACTGTTGCATTATCTGAAAACTAACTTAATAATAGAATATTTTAGTGTGTCTTATGCTTTCTTTAATTTAATAATTTTTACAATGCATCATAACATGAGCTATGGTTCCATATATTCTCATCAGTCAAAATAACTATCAAGATAAAAAAGAGATTAATGTTAATTATTGTAGAATAATAAATAATAAATAAGCAGCCATTACTAACAACTGAGGTCTTAGCTGCTTAACAAAAAAAAAAATTATAATATGCTTGATTATTATTACTACAGATCAAGAAATAACTTCATGAGGGAACGTTAAGGTGTCAATGGTGCTGAATGCAGTTTTACTAACCCCTGTAGTGTCATTAACATCTAAGCAAATGAATATTAAAATATTGATTAAATACGAGTGTCAGGTGGACTAGCTATGTTTCATTTGATTTCATTCAAATCACATCTTCTCAAAGATTTAAATCCAAGTACTATTTTGAAGTATTGATTTATTAAGGCTTTTCAGAATGATAGTTTTTGTGATTCTGGGTTTTATTTTATTTTATAGAAGTATTTTGCTAAAGGAAGTTCGGTAAACTTGTAGTGTATGTGTTGCCTCAATGAGAACATCTATACTTTAGGAGACTATTCAACTTTGCCCAGAAACAGTATATAATGTGTGGTATTTTATCTTAGGAAGCTGCTGTATATATTAAAGAAATGATGTCAGGAAGTGTCTTATGCTTCTTTTTAAAAAATTCAGATTAGGAGGAAAGGCAGGAAAATGTGGAGTCTGTCGATCAGAGTAAACAGGAAAGCAATGACAAAGGTTGAAGTGCGGTCTCTCTGTGGCGTCCACCAGGATCACCCACAAGGTTGAAGTGCGGTCTCTCTGTGGCGTCCACCGGGATCACCCACAAAGTTGAAGTGCGGTCCCTCTGTGGTGTTCACCAGGATCACCCACAAGGTTGAAGTGCAGTCTCTCTGTGGCGTCCACTGGGATCACCCACAAGGTTGAAGTGCGGTCCCTCTGTGGTGTCCACCAGGATCACCCACAAGGTTGAAGTGCAGTCCCTCTGTGGCATCCACAAGGATCACCCGAAGTGCAGTCTCTCTGTGTCATCCACCAGATCATTCGCAAGGTTGAAGGGCAGTCTCTTTGTGTCGTCCATCAGATCACTCACAAGGTTGAAGTGCCGTCCCTCTGTGGCATCCACCAGGATCACCTGTAAGGTTGAAGTGCGGTCCCTCTGTGGCATCCACCAGGATCACCCACAAGGTTGAAGTGCGGTCCCTCTGTGGTGTCCACCAGGATCACTCACAAGGTTGAAGTGCAGTCTCTCTGTGTCGTCCACCAGGATCACCCACAAGGTTGAAGTGCAGTCTCTCTGGGGTGTTCACCAGGATCACTCACATGTATTTATATTTATACTATGCACTATTTTTTATATCTGTGTTCCTTTAAAAAAGAAATTAATGTGTGTTCTTAAGAGTTAAGAAATAATTTCTTTGAAAGGCCTGTGAGTCTCTGTGTTATATTTAATGTTGCAAATCTCTGCAACCTTAGGGAACTCACTGATGTATCAGGCTTCTAACTTAGCGCATGGGTCTCAGTGCACTGTCCTCTTTCCATGCAGTCTCCTCAGAAGGCCATACTCTTTCTAAAAGATAAACAGAATTGGGTTATTTCATCTTTTCTACTAAAAATAAGTCACAAAGAAACATCCTAAAAAAGTATTGCTTTTGGAGTAGGGATGAAAAAGCCATCTAATAAGAAAGTTATTTTTTTATTTTGTAGAACTGCCAGGTCTAAAAAGGTCACAACAACACACTGTAAAAACTCGGGGACAAGATAAAATGATCACTAAATAACAGTCTGAGGACCCATATTAAAAATGCTATTGCACTGACTGACAAACTGAAAACTTTTGATAGGTCCCTGTTGCCTATAGGATCATTTCAAAATCCCTTAACTTGGTATAAAAGGCCATGTGTTATGTGGCCCCTATCAATTTCTGCAGCCTGTTGTATTTTTTTTTGGTCATGTTTGTTAAGATATTCAATATTCCAGAAAGACCAAATTAGTTCAGAGTTATAAGTCAAGCAGTTTTTGGATCTCTCTATGCTTTTGTGAGTGTATACTTTCACTTGGAAAGCCCACACTTACCTAGAAACCCCATTTAGTTTTCAATGTCCATTTTATTTATTTATTTATTTATTTATTTATTTATTTATTTATTTCACTGTTTCAGGTTAACCGAGGGTACAAATAATTAGTTTACACTGTTTGTATCTGTTTAATGTCCACTTTATTTATTTATTTATTTTTGAGTATTTTTATTATTAAATCATAGCTGTGTACAAGGGGTGCAATCAAGGGGTACAATGTGCTGGTTTCATATACAATCTGAACTATTTTCATCAAACAGTTTAACATAGCCTTCATGGCATTTTCTTACTTATTGTATGAAGACATTTATATTCTGCATTTAGTAAGGTTCGCCTGTACCCTTCTAAGATGCAACATAGGTGTAGCCCCACCAATTGCCCTCCCTCCACCCCAACCTCACCCATCTCCCCTCCCTTACCCCTTTCCCCATATTCTTGCACTATAGTTGGGTTGTAGCCTTCATATGGAAGCTATAAATTACCTTCATAGTAGGGCTGAGTACATTGGATACTTTTTCTTCCATTCTTGAGATACTTTGCTATGAAGAATATGTTCCAGCTCCATCCATGTAAACATGAAAGAGGTAACATATCCATCTTTCTTTAAGGCTGCATAGTATTCTGTAGTGTACAAGTACCACAATTTATTAATCCACTCGTGGGTTGATGGGCACTTGGCCTTCTTCCATCACTTAGCAATTATGAATTGGGCTGCAATGAACATTCTGTTACAGATGTCTTTGTTATAATGTGATTTTCGGTCTTCTGGATATATCACCTAGTAAAGGAATTATAGGGTCGAATGGAAGGTCAATTTTTAGATCTCTAAGTATTCTCCAAACTTCCTTCCAAAAGGAATGTATTAGTGTGCATTCCCACCAGCAGTGTAGAAGTGTTCCC
>CAUYRH010043555.1:0-53234 GCA_963574655.1 Perodicticus potto | reverse complement strand
AGTAAATACAAATTATACCTCATACCTTATGAGGTACCACCTTATCCCAGTCAGGATGACCATTATCAATAAGTAAAAAAAAAAGTTGGGTGGGGCCTGTGGCTCATCGAGGAGGTTGCCGGTCCCATATACCAAAGGTGGTGGGTTCAAACCCGGCCTCGGCAGAACTGCAAAACAGAAAAATAGCCGGGCGTTGTGGCGGGTGCCTGTAATACCAGCTACTCGGGAGGCTGTGGCAAGAGAATTGCCTAAGCCCAGGAGTTGGAGGTTGCTGGGAGCTGTGTGACGCCATGGCACTCTACCAAGGGCGAAAAAGTGAGACTCTGTCACTACAAAAAAAAAAAAAAAAAAAAGGTTGTGGGGACTATGTGATGAAAAGGGAACGCTTATACATTGTTAATGGGAATGTAAATTAGTATAGCCTCTTTGGAAAACAATATGGAGATTTCATGAAGAACTAAAGGTAGACTGATTATTCAATCCAGCAATCCCTCTACCTAGTATCTTTTCAAAGGAAAAAAAAGTGTCATTTTATCAAAAAGACAGTTGCATTGGAATGTTCATCACAGCGCTTCACTATTGCAAAGATATGGAATCACCTTAAGTGCCCTTCAGTTCGTACATGGGTGATGAAAATGTGTATGTACATAAATAAAGTATCTCAGAAATTGAAAATCAAATAGCACATGTTCTCACCTATAAATGGGAGCTAAATGATGGGTGTATATCATCATAAAATGTTGTAATGCACATTGAAAACTAAGAAGGGTGAGTGAAAAGGGTGGCATAAAAAATTATCTATCAGGTACAATGTACACTAGTCTGGTAGTGGCTGCACTAGAAGCCCTGATTTTGGTATAATACAATTCATCCATGTAACCAAAACATTTGTACCCTCCTTAAGCTATTGAAATAAATCAGTACATACATGCATATATACATAAAATATTTTTATACAATATTTTTTAATGTAGCTGTTGTAACTAGTACAGTATATCATAATTATAGTAGAAGCTATTATTTTCTCTTAATGAGTATATATCTATTATAATAAGTGAAAGCCTCTGTAGTATTAGTTAGAGAAGTTAGTGTAATTTTCCATTGAGATAAAAATTAAGTTCTAAAAGTGCCGCTGCTTTTATTATTAATCTTAAATCTCAATGTAAAATGAGTGAGAAAAGAAAACAAATTGAAAGCTTAATACATAAATTAATATATTGTTTCTCTTCCTTCTTCACATGATTCTTTCTTCAAAATTTAACTCTCTTAAGTGGTTTTAGTTTAGTAACATGGATAGGAGGATGAAAAATGTCTTTTGCTTTTTTTAGAAGAGAGAAATGAGTCATTTTGCCTTTAAAATCTATAAAAAAAATGTATTTATCATATACCATATTAAACTCTGGCATTTCCAAATCAGATTTCTGTGAAAAGTTTCATTAATACACCTGAATGTGAATTTCTTTTATCTCTTCCATTCCTTTATGCATATATTTGTTTCCTAACCTTTCTACAGGTTAACAGTGAGGACAGAAAAGGAAACATGTTTCTTCTTTTATATCATTTCTTTTCTCAACTACAAAGTGGATCTTGAGTGTGGGGATTTTTAAGAAGTGAATTTTCCCTTTTTCTAACTCATTAGCCACTCGTTTGTATTTTATTTCCTAGTGTATTTCCTAAACAATGTAGTTTTGCTGAAATCTGAACAAAATGATTTCTTGTATTATTTTTATGTTTGTTAATGCTATATTTTCCCTAGATTTATTTATTTTTAATTTTACTTTGTTTAGAGACAGAGTCTCATTTTGTCACCCTTGGTAGAGTGCAGTAGTGTCACAGCTCACAGCAACCTCCAGCTCTTGGACTTAGGCAATTCTCTTGCCTCAGTCTCCTGAGTAGCTGGACTATGGGTGCCAGCCACAACGCCTGGCAATTTTTTTTGTTGCAGTTTGGCTGGGGCTGGGTTTGAACCTGCCACGCTCAATATATGGGGCTGGCACCCTACTGACTGACCTACAGGTGCCATCCTTTTCCCTAGATTTAGAGACCTTTTTTTTTTTCTTTTTCCATAAATAAATTCTCTCCATGTGTCATCACTTAGGTTGAATGATAGGGAGTTGAACTACAACACCAGTAGGTTTCAAGTAATGGGACAATGCACAGGATATGAAGCATTTTGTCCTGATGAATTATTCTGCAATCTGAATATTGAATTATTCTGAAAGTACTTTTTGTCATAAGCAAAAAACAACCTACGGTAAGACTGCATCAGCTTCATGAATAAAAAAATCATGTGCAATTCCATTTGTTTATATCAACATATTTTACTTTGTGTCTTATGGCCATGAATGAAAAGAATAATTTTTTTTAAAAAAACTTTCCAACCTTTCCCATAGGCATTTGGGTTCTTTACCATACAGACAGAAAAAAAGTGGCAAGGAAAGTTTACTATTATTATAGAAAGTAGAATGAAGAGACTATTTTTACATGCTTAATTGACTACAGGTTCTTAGTACAAGTGGTTATTGTATAGTTTGTTACTTCAAAAAAATTTTTATCTTCATTTCCATTTAAAATTTTAAATTATGCAAATTTTTCTTCACGAGCTCAATTTCTGGGTCAAAGTAAATAAAACATTGAATATAAGCAATATATGTATATTTGTATTTTAATGTCTCTATTTGAAAATATTCCTCTGTCTTAGCTACACTTAACTGATGTATAAGTAGACCATAGGGAAAATTAGATTATCATGTGTTTAATCTGAATTTTAAAAGACAATGTTTTTCTAAAGAAAGTAACTTCAAGCATGAGATAGAATAAGAAAATAACTTTTAATTTATTGAACCAGCAAGTTTAAAACATAATTCCATATCTCAGAGTTAGATTTTGGCTATATACACCATAATACATTAATAAATACTGTGTGGAAATCCAATTTTTCTGGTGCAATGTATCAGATAGAAAAATGGGTTGGAAAAAGCTGAGCTTTATTCTGAAGAGGGCTGAGTGTCAATTCTGAAACTCCAAGTTGTAATTCTGAGTGATTCTACCACTCACTGACAAGTGAAACTGTGTATAGCCCTCAAGATTTCTATTTGTAAAGTTATTTTCTCAGGTGTTAAATTTAGGGGAAATAATATGTGGGATACTTTTTAGAGTTTAGTTAATGCTTTTAAGTGAAGCATCTGAGTTGGCTTCTGGCACCAACATACATCTGTTTATCAGTTTCTAGATTGGTAATCCCCTAGAATAAGAACAATTTCTCTGGGTCTTTTTGTTTATGAGGCAATTAAATTATATACAAGCAGTCAATTCTAGTTTTATCTCTTTGAACTAAAAACTTATGATTTTTATAAAAATATATTTTAGCTATAAAATATTTTCTTCAATAACAATGAAACAAGATACACCTTAATTATTTTAAAAACTATTGAAAGCCCACGTATGAAAAATACCGAGAGATATAATGTGTTAAATCCTAATAAGTGAGTTTAAAAAAACAAAATAAGTATACATTTTTCTGATAATAACTAATGTAGATACAATCTAGATCTCAGATGTAGAAATCTCCAAAGATTCAAGTAACAGACATCTGGAATGGATAAATAAGTTCAGCAAAGTCTCAGATTATAAAATCAATGTAGACAAATCAGGAGCTTTCATGTATGGCAACAACAGTCAAGGTAAGAATCAAATCAAAGATGCAATACCTTTCACAGTGGCCTCAATGAAAATAAAGAATTTTCTATCAGAATTGTAAATCACTGAGGAAAGAAATAGTGGAGGATATAAACAAAAAGAAAAATATGCCATGCTCAAGGATTGGAGGAATCAGCATTATCAAAATGGCTGTACTTCCAAAGTGATTTACAGTTTCAACACAAACCTATTAAAATACCAATGTTGTTATTCACAGATCTGGAAGAAATAGTTCTACACCCTGTGTGGAACCAGAAAAAAGTCTGACTAACCAAAGGAATCTTATGTAGTAAGAACAAAGTGGGAGGCATCACATTAGTAGACTTCAAGCTATACTACAAAGCTATTGTAACCAAAACAGCATGGTACTGGCATAGCTAATTTGATTTTTGACATACCATCATTTATTTCCCAAACTATAAAAACCTACTACTTATCTTGGCATTGAGGACTATTGATCCCTTGTTCAATCTACTTTTATTCTCTTATTACCGAGTGTTTCAATCCTAACAGCTATTCTCTTGTCCAAAGTGATTGCAACTAATTGACATTCCTGTATGAATTTTACCCACTTTTGCCTACACTCCTTCAGTACTTTGTACGTGTGCTCCATCTAGTATATGTTCCCATCATCTTTCAAGACTAGCAGTTTTAAAACATGGCCCAAGATTCTTTGGCACTCCTCCCACTGACAACTGAGATTTATGCCCCCACCTACAGTGAATAATCAATACACTGTCCATCAGTTGAGTTCAACAAAATGATGCTATTTGATTTCCAAGGTTTATCATAAAAAAGTCATGCCATTTCCATCTGGTTCTTTTGAAAACTTTATTGATGGCAAATTCTCTATTAAGAAGTTCCTTTGTAGATTTACAGGCCAAGATGTGAGAAGCCCAATACAGATAGCAAAACCATGTCTCCATGTTGTGATGGGCAATCTCAGTTGAACAACACTTTCAAGCCATTCCATTCCATGCACCAGATATGTGAGTAAAGAAGTGTCTAGATGATTGCAGCCCCAAAGCAACAGACTTGACCCAAGCCCTCTGTGCCTTTTTAGCCAAGGCCTTAGATACCAAAGAACAGAAAGATACAAGCTATATCTATTGGATCTCTTTACAAAAGTAGGAATTTACTCTCTTGGGGAGCAATCCTCCCTAAATATTTTTATGTTTCTGTATTGTCCCGGCCTTGGAGAAAAGGGCACTGAAAAATAGTTGGCATAATAAATAGCTTGGAAAGCTATAAAGAGTCTCTAAAAATAGAATCCTTCTATAAGATACAGTGATGTAATGACCTTTTTTTTTTCTCTTTCCTGGAAACATTACTTATATTCCATGGTAATAAGGCCCCTTACCACCTCCTCCAACTCAAGAATATTTGCTTAATAAATGACCTCTCTCTCAGCAGGAGCTAAGTGGGTACATATATCAGAAGTCCTTATGCAAATTCTAAATCTCACAATTTGGGGGTTTATTCTTGTGACACAATCTACTACATGTGCAGATAACATCTGACTCTCAGTATATTGATCTGTGGGTACTGGAGGTCTAACTAGCTGCAAAATTTTGTAATGAGTAATAAAGTGTCTGTTTCTATAACTCAGAAAGCCTGTGTATTTTGGCAACACAAGCACACACACACAGTGACAGGCTTATTTGCTTACAAATAGGTGTAGTGAGTATGAAGGATGTGGAGCCTGATTGAAGTAAAAGAGATGACCATGAGGTGGCAGAAGCACACAGTAAACTTTAGGTGGGTGATGCTTTGACAAATTTGCATGGGAGATATATGGTACCCCCTCAGCCTGACCCTCAGCATGAGGTGGAGCATGACCATCCACTACCTGTAAAGGTAGGAAAGCAAGGGGACTGCTAAGATTAAGGGAAATCAGAGAAGGGGCTTACAAGTCAACATGATATCTCTTAGCAAGGTGATAAGGAGTTTCTGGGCCAGAGAACTCTAAAGGGCATCAGCATTGTAGGTCATCTATACCCCAGTGTTTATCTTATGTATGGTTATCAGATCCTGGGTACCATGTCATAGACTATGAAAAAAAGATAACTTCAAAATGGCTAAAAACCTGCTTACTTGGTCTATATTTAAAAAACTGGATGTGTAAAAATTTGATTTGGGTATTGTTAGGCTTTTGTGTTAATGGATCTCAGCCTATTGTGGAGAAGAAAACAACATAGGACCAATCAGTGCACAGGAATGATCTTTGGCTCATTCATATCATTTTTGGTTAACATCTCAGATCCTTCCAGTCTCTGACTTAACATATCCTTGACACGAATCTGTGTGAACACACATCTGCCTTAACCTGTAGATGATAGCACAGAGATACTGTAGGGCTTCAGAAAACTGGGATATAAGTGGTCATGCAGCGTCTCTCTTGGTCTCTTGGAGGGCTTGTTCTGCAGACAGTCCTGCTCAGCACCTCCCTCTCAGAAACCAGATCTTACTGTGAGAGGCCCAGGTCAAATGGAGAAGCCTGGTGTGGGCACTCTTCATGAGTTCCAACTGAGCTCAGATTGGGAATCGTCTTATTCCAAATAGCAAGATGTGAGTGAGAAGGCACCAGATGATCTAACCTTGTCTATGTGAGTATCCCAGACTGGGTTCTCACATCCCTTAGAATGTGTAACAGAGACAAGGCACCCCCCATTTGCTTTGTCTTAATTCTTACTTCACAGAATCTGTGAGAATCATTAAATGGTTGGTGTTTTAATCTACCAACATTGAGGTGATGAGTTATGCAGAGATAGATAACTAGGAAAAAAGATAAGTACTATCTCTCTTATAAACCTTTGCATAAGAATTCCCTTCATATGTGTTTTCCATGGCTTTAAAACTTCTATAGCATCGAAATGTAATTCCCACAACTATCACTCACTAGGGTCTTTGCTATTTTACATGTGCAAATGCCAAATAATACCATTTATATTAAACATTCCTAGAGGGCAGACTATATCAAAGACTTTCTTTTATTTAAATAATTGTAACAGTATGGTATGTTAAAGCAAATAAAAAGAAAGGATTCAATAAAGCATGGAAAATACTACACAGAAAATAGAATTAAAAAGATTGAGTGCATTAAAATGTAATCTAAGTTAACCTTTAGTAACTGAGCAATTCAATGCCTTAAATAATACTATATATTTCGATAACATCAGTGAAGCTCATTAAAACACCTTAATAGTTCAGAAGAATGAATTAAGGCCTTAGAAAGATTTCAAACATTGTTTCCTTTTCATGGCCCATTATAGGGTTTGAAATTATATCTAGTTTCAAGGATTTTGAAAACCCAGCTATTTTAAAAAATTGCTGTGTTTCATAGCTAGTATGTGGTAAAAATGGAAGTATAACCCACAAATTTGAACATTTGTCCTTATAAGTTTACCAATTTTAATGCTAAAATTATTTCAGTTACTTGATTTGCATTAAAATAATTTGTTTTTTATTTTTTATCAAATTTTTTTCATTGTAACAAAGAGTAATTTTATTTAGGAGGAACAAAGAGAAAGTTTAGAGCATTTCCAAGGAGAGTTAGAAGTGAGTCCCTCCACTGAAGAAGCAGAAGTGAGAGAGACAGAGACACAAATGCTGTGCCAGAGGTATAAATACCTACTTCCTCTCAGTTGGAAATTAGTTGCAAGTCTTTCATTGGCCTCTCTGCTCCTCAGCAAATTGTTCCTTTTTCTTTTTTTTTTTGAGGCAGAGCCTCAAGCTGTCACCCTGGGTAGAGTGCTGTGGCATCACAGCTCACAGCCACCTCCAATTCCTGGGCTCAAGTAAGTCTCTTGCCTCCGCCTCCCAAGTAGCTGGGACCACAGGCACCCGCCACAACGCCCAGTCATTTTTTGGTTGCAGCCATCATTGTTGTTTGGCGGCCCCGGCTGGATTCGAACCCTCCAACTCAGGTGTACGTGGCTGGCGCCTTAGCCCGTTGAGCCACAGGCGCCGAGCCAATTATTCCTTTTTCTATTGGTCATTAATTATTGTCTCTTTCTATTGGCCATTGGATTTAAAAATTATTAAAAGTTCTTAAATTCAGACATCTAATGATGTCAAATAAATTTTAACATCATTAATTGTTAGAAAGTCAAATAGCGACCAATTTCAATGTTCTATTGGTATTTAGGAAATAGAATGATTTGATTTAGCTGTCTGGTATTACCCGTGTCTATTTGCACTTTATTTGGACAATTAATGAAAAAGAAATTCATTGGCCCATTTAAATAAATCTCCTTTGACCTTGCATTACATTAAATGGTAGCTCTTTTAAATAGGCCATACCCTTGAATTCAAATGGGAGTATGGATAAATTAAGCCTTTTCCATTTAGACTCTATTGACCTGATTCTACTATAATGTATTTTTGTAAACACACATCTGTTGTTTATCACGAAAGACTAAAAGTGTATTACAATTAGAAATCTACCACTAATTTATTTTCTTCTTAACCACCTGCTTCATACAGGATTATATTATCTCATGATATAACATTCTTTTATATTAAAAATAATGATTGCATAAGAGAATATTATCCAAGGTTTCAAAAATAATTTTGATTTTAGTTTAATTTTTATTTTCAATATGTGCTTTTGTATCATGTTTGCAGTTACGTTGCAAGTAGAGACTATTGTTTTTGAAAGTGTTCTTTTCTATTAGCAGACGGACTATCTTGACCAATCATAAAGCTCATTTATTACTCTTATTATTTCCTGGAATTACACAGAATATCTAACTCACAAAAAATAGCTTTTCAACTTTTCTTCATGGGAAAAAAATCATCTTATTTTTCCTAAAAATTGCTAATTATCATAGCATTTTTAGCGAGTATCAATCCATTGTTAAGTTAAAATATCAGAATGTTAGTCGTTATTTTTAAAAGACTTGTCTCATAAATATTAACTGATATTACCTACTGTATTTAGTTTATATTTAAGTTCATCAAAGAAGTAGACCAAGCAGATTCTTGAGATTCTAAGAAATTAGGGAATCAAAAATAAAGAAGAAATCATATTTTAGAGATCGGAGAATTTTAAAATGTTTTACTATCAATATAGAATTTTGTTCTTATACATTGGTAAATATATACAGAAAGTACATCTGTCCCTTTTAAAAACTCCAATTGATGTAATCTTTGTATCATTTACTTGTTGCTTGCTTGACAGGTAAATTATGTATAGCTGGATAGAGATTCAAGGGCATTTTTTGAGTTATTGCTAAAAGATAGTTCAAATATAGTGGAGAAGAGAAATCAAATAAATCAATTATTTAGGACTTTTGAATTTAAGTATAGAATGAAATCAGATAGAGAGTCAAATAATTAAATCTGCATTATATTATTTTCTACTTTGATTTGTAATTTGACCTGTGGAGGTGGGTGTGTAGACCAGAAAGTTTCACTGATGAATGATGAGAGAAAAGTAGTAATTACTATGTCTGCAAATAGCCAGGGACTGTGTTTTCTAGGTACAATTTCTAATTATAGGCTGAGAATTCTGGAATAAAGAAATGAATAAAATTTGAGGACTAAATAAAAATCACAGGTAGATGTTGTTAAAGAATTTATAGACACAAAATAATTAAAGTAAAAGAATTATGTAAAATAGAAGCCTAATTTTCAAAAACTAAAGGCAGTGTAATTCACTGATTCACTTATTTAGTTAGCAAATAACTGCTGATCACATACTATCTTCTAGCCATACTCTAGACATGTTATAATCTAACAAAGAGCACACAGAAAAAAAACCCATCTCCTGGTCATAGAGCTTATATTGTCAGGGATAGATGTCAGGAACCAGATTTTCTGAGCATTGGATCTACTCAAAAGCAGCCAACATGAAAATGATTTTGCCTGTTTTTGAAGATTCCTATTCTTTATGAAGATGGCTCAGAGATGGGATCTCAGCCTATCTTGATATTCTAAGGACAAAGTCAGTGTAAACTTGGCATCAGTAATCCTGCGAGTAAGAGATTGTCGTCTTTTTAAATTTTAGTTGCAATTTTTCCTGAGTCAAATGTATATTCAAAGGCAGTTGTAAGAAATAATACAGAGGGAGCTCATGTACAGGTTACCTAGTTTCCCAATGATAACATTTTGCAATACCACAATAACAAGCCAATACAATTTCACAACCAGGATATTGAAATTGATACAATCTACAGGCTTTATTCAAATTTCCACAATTTAGCCTGTACTTACGTAGGTGTACATGTTTTACTTTTATACAATTTTGTCATATCTGTTTCTTCATATATCTACCATAAAAGCCAAGATACTGAACAATTTCATCGTCATTGAGATTTCTCATGTTGCCCTTTTATAACCATACCTACCTCTTCTTGACTCCTAAATACGTTCTTAACCCCTGGTACACGTTAATCTCTTCTCCTCTTTGAAAATTCTCTTACACAAAATATTATATAAATTAAAAAAATGTAGTATGTTATCTTAGAAAACTGCATTTTTTTAACGGTATAATTTTTGGGCTATTTCTAGTTACTGACATGAATAAAACATGTATGAATATTCATTTATAGAGATATCTGTGTAAATACTAATTTCATTTCTTTGTCATAAATTCCTGAGAGTGTAGTTGTTGAGTCATATGCTAGTTGCATATTTAGTTTTATAAGAAGCTGCCAAACTAATTTCCACAGTGGCTGTACCATTTTTTTATTCTCGGCAGCAATGTATGAGTGATTCAATTTTTTCACATCCTTGCTAGCATTTGGTATCATGACTTTTGTTTTTCTTTTTAGCCAACCTGATATGCGACAGACTCTTTGTTTCTGAAATAGTCTCTGTTTCTTTTAGAATGGTAGACCTACAAGCCAAGACATGTATTATCCATGTTAATATTTTTAGTGTCCAGGATGCCATGTGGTACATGATAGACTTTCAACAATAACTTCAATGAATAAATAAATAATGTGGCTTTTTCTTGTGTAGAATGTTCTGTAGGGATTGATCTTTCTTCTGTGTTGTTTAAATGACAGAAATTAAAATGCCCTATTTTCTTCAGATATGTGATTAAGAATCTTTGTGTGCAGCAATGTATAATGCCTAAGAGGAGAAAATTGCTGAAGTGGGATTTCTCATATTTAAAGAGTCACATTTATATTAAATATAAGATGAAAATGTTTCTTGTTCATTTATTGAATAAATATTTATTCATCAATAATCTGTGCCAAGCACCATTATTAATATTGAGAATGAGACCTCCAAAAATAAAAATCCCACTCTCATAAATATATCTTTGTGGTGTAATCATAAAATTAACAAAGCTTATATATATATATATATAATGAATGCACTATTAATATATGTTTTATAAAATTTAAATAAACATATAAATTATATGCTCATTCATAAATTTTATACATGTACCTATATGGATATATTTATAGAATATTTTAAATAATAGCAAGTGAAAAGTAGAAAAATTAAATGGGAAGAGAATATATTTATTAGGAATGTATTCACCTAAAAGTAGCAGAAAAATTTAACCAGCATTGGTTAAAATACAAGTTTCCTCAAGGTACACATTTGTAGTATTGACTGAAAAGTTCAAGGATGCCATGTCGATGGCTTTATAATTCTCTTATAATTATAAAATTATAATGTGGACACAGTAATTATTCAACATAAACTTTAGTGTTGATGGTGGTGGGGTGGTGATGCCATTGTTTCCTTTGGGAGAGACAAAGACTTTTGTTGCTATTTTGAGCCATTTAAAACTGTTCTGTTTGGGTTTTTTTTTTTTTTGAGTCAGAGTCCCACTTTGTCACCCTTAGTAGAGTGCTGTGGCATCATATCTCACACCAACCTCAAACTCTTGGGCTCAAATGATCCTCTTGCCTCAGCCTCCCAAATACCTGGGACTACTGGAGCCTGCCACAATGCCTGACTATTTTTAGAGATGGGGTTTGGCTCTTACTCGGGTTAGCCTCAGCCTCCCAGAGTGCTGAGATTACAGGTGTAAACCTATTCTATCTAAAGTTACGCTCATATGTGGCATTCTTGGACCATTCAGCTTCTCTGAGGTGCCATCAATTCCTCTTCATTCTGTAGGTAACTCTGACTTGTGCAGCAGTAGTAGTTACCTTTGACCACACTGAAAATGCTAAGAAATTTTTAAAGCCATCAAAGGTGGCATCTTTGAATTTTTCAGTCAATACCGTAAATGTGTATCTAGAGGAAACCTGTATTTTAATTCATGCTGGTCAAATTCTTCTGCTGCTTTCAGCTGAATGTATTCCTAAGAAATATATTCTCCTCCAATTTAATTTTTCTACTTGCCACTTGTTATTCTTTCTCAATACAATTTATTATGGCTATTTTTTAAAATTATAATCGGTGCATAGTAATTACTCAACGTAAACTTAGTAGTGGTGGGGGTGTGGTAATTGCAAATTGAGCTGCAGTAAACAGTCTACACTGCAAATGTCCTTATGATAAAAGGATTATCTTCTTCTGGGTAGATGCCTAGTAATTGGATTGCAGGATCAAATGGGATGTCTAATTTGAGTTCTTTGTGGATTCTCCGTACTTTCTTTCAAAAAGATTGCATTAGTTTGCAGTCCCACCAGCAGTGTAAAAGTGTTCCCTTCTCTGAGTTTAATGTTTTTGTTGGAATTGATTTTACATTTTCATCCTCTGCAGTTTATAAAAATACCTAACCTGTTGTTTCCCTGATGGAAAGTAATCTGCTGGCCATACTCATACCAGTTCCCTTACTCAGATATGCCTGCAGTTCGTGAAGGAGGCACTTGGTTTCAGATCCCTGGTCATGGCTTAGAGGAGCCAACAGTTGATCTGCTCACTAACTGGCCTGTCCCCAGCTGTCTTGGTACATGCTACAGTTCAGGGTGGCCCCAGGTGCTGTCCAGTCCCCTCTGTGCCCTTTGTCTGGAATGTGGGTATCTCTACACAGAAATTCAAGATTCAAGTCAGTCTCTGGGCCAAACCAACTGGGAGCTGTGGGAGATGGTGCTGACCTACCTGAGAGCTCAAATCATTCAGCAAGCCCCACACAGAGTCTCTGCTTCTGTACTAACAAACTCTCCCTCACCTCTTTCCTTTGTTACCTCATTTCTTCTTTGTATTTTCTTCTCCTAGAGAAAATAAAAGGCTGTTTAGAGGCTGTTTCTCTTCTGCCATCTTTTTCCCATTCTCATTTTAAACCATACCTTTCCTTGCTTCACAGCCCCCTTAGAACTCTCCGTGGCAGAAGAACATCTGTTTGTAAAAGGATATTGTCCCTGTATTCCAGCTTGAGAGAAAATGACATGAGCTCTGTTTGCAAGTTGCTTTTCTTTTTTTCACATAAAAGTGGAGGTAGGAACCTCAAGTCTGGTAGGGTAGTTTCATAGCCACCAGAAAAATGCTTGGATGGTATTTTCCTTCTCTTTCTGTTAAGCTCAACACACAGCTTCCAACTTGTAGTCCAACATGGTTTTTACAGCAGCTTAATACTAATCTTAAACTGGATAGTATGAGTCCTCATGCTTGTTCTTCTTTTTGAAACTTTTTTGATGTTTTAAGGTTTTTTCTTACCACTTCCATATAAACTTAAAATCCATTTTCTAATATAATAAGATTTTTACAGAAACCATTTTGATTTCAAAGATTATTTAGGCAAAATTTACATATAGTATTAATTCTGTTGAATGTTATGTTATAAAAACATAGTATAGTTTTTTGTTTTTTATGTCTCCTTTAATTTTTTTTGAAAGTGTAGAAGTTTTCACAGTAAAGGTTTACGTGATTTTTATGCTATTGTAAACAACATAGAAATTTAAAATAGTTTTTAAATTTAAAAATATGTACAAATACAAATGTGAGAAAGTATAATTTAAAAAATATGTGTTTTTAAATATCCTTGTTACATTTACTTACAAGTTCTGATAGTTCCTTTGTAGCCTAGGTGTGGTGTTCTATTTGTACAATCATAACATCTACAAATAAAATATTTTGCTTTTCTCTGTTTAATATTCACTAATTTTCTTAAATTATTATACTAGGTAATCCCTCCTAGTACAGTTGGATATAAATGGTGAGGTATACATATTTGTTTTGTTCCTGAATTTATGTGAAAAAGTGTTTAGCCTTTCACTGTTTTGAGTATGGTGTTCACTGTTGGCTTTTCATAAATATTATTTATCATATTTAGAAATTTACTTTTTATTTAGTTTGCTGAAATATTTTATAAAGTTTTGTTGGATATTTAATATTTTCAAAACATTTTCTGCATCAATTGAGATGATTATATGTATTTTTCCAGCATTTTAATTCACATTGAGAATTACATTGATACATTTTGAATGCAAAACCAATCTTGTATTACTAGAATAAATGCTCTAGTGGTCTATTGTCGAGTAATAAGCCTCACTAACTTAGCAACAAAAAATAACCATTTTAGTGTGCTTGTGGTTCTTCGGGCTAAGGACTAAGAAGAAGACACACTGTGTATTGCCTTTATCTAAAAAGATGGAAAAGCCATAAAATTAAATGTACTTTACTATTGAAAATTTACATTGGATTCTGCTATAAATGAAAAAAAATAACTTTTGTAAAAACACCTATATTTGAGGCATTTTGGTTATAACACCTTTTTTGCAGATAATATTGTTTATGCCATAGAGTTGTGGTGAGAATTATGTAAGTTCATAATTATACTAAGAAAAGTGTGCAAAGCTCTATATATGCATTTTTTAAAATATGTTTTATGAATTAAAGAAACATTAAATATGTGTTAATTAAGTTCATTGTATACTTTTAAAAACCTTTCCTGCTTGATATTCATATATCATGTTAATTGTCTCATCAGTTTTAGTTCTGATCTATTTCTTACATATGCTTCTTTCCACCTTTACTATCAAAACCCTAGTACTTTATCAAGCATAAGTGTGATTAATCTTGGTAACATTGATGTTTGGGGTTAGATAATTTGTTTGCAGGTTGTGGTAGAGGGGGCTGTCTTGTGCATCAGATAACATTTAATAGCCTCCTTGACCTTTTTACCCAATAGATACCACAAGAAGCTCACCAGTTGTGAAAACTCAAATAGGTCTACGGGCATTTGCCAAATACGCACCGAGGAGGCAAATCTCCCATGATAGAGAACCAATGGGGTAGAGTGAGTAGAGACAGAAAAAGCTGTAATTTCTTTTTAATATATTTCACACACCAGACTACTGAATATAAGTTACTCTAGTTAGTTTAAACAGAGTGCATTTTTAATACAATGTATTTATAATTGTTGGAGGGTAGACCAGACTCCCAGAAAAAAAGTGTACAATAATGTACCAAAACTTGTCCACTAGAGATCTTGTTCTCTGCCATTATCTGTAATTTGGGGAGTCAAACTAATTTCCAAGGTGCTGGGTCAAGACCTTACCATATTAGCCTTGATTCACAATAGCAAGGTAAGTAATCTATGCTATACCCTTCAAAACCACACATCCAGGAAGAATGCATTGAGATCACTTATACCACTAATGATAATAATTAATAATAATAATTTCAGATATCTTCATACTCTCAGAAGCCGAAAGGGATGTCTGCCTTTATTCCATTTCAATCCTCCAAATTTATATAACTATTTCTGCTTAGTTAGGTCAAAGTTGGAACTGAATCAAACTGAGTCTGGGAAATGCAGTCTTTAGCTTTATGTCCTCAACCATGAAAGACTACATATTATAGTAGAAGCAAAAAGAGTTGAATGACCTATCCTGCAGTACCTGTGAGTCTCTTACAATAATTCCACAATATATTTACAGAGTTTTAGCTATGCTTCTTTTTTTTTGAGAACTATATTTTGATGAAATTCCTCTTTGACTTCTCCATGCACATTCACTGAAATCCCTCCAAATATCTTTTGGATCTTCTTTTTTATTTTGTTCTTGGTTGTATGGGTTTTTGTTACTTTAGGTCTTCAAAAAAAATGTAATTAGTGAAAAACACACATATTCCCAAATAGGAAAATGCAAGAAGAGTATAACCAAAGTCATTGCAACCAGCAATGAAACACTGAGCAGCTACTAAGACAATTAGGTAGACACATTTAAAGTATAAGATAGGGATTTCTGCTAAATGGTACAGATGTTTAGGGCTAACAAAGTTATACTTTTCTTCCATATTGTCAGAACTTTTACTTCACAAATATATAACTCATAATTAAAAACTCTATTATGAAAAGAGAAAAGTGCCATATCTAAGATGTATTTAAGTGTTACATACTCAGAATTGTTTCTTTTGTATAAAAAGGAAATGTATATAAAGATGTAAATAATAGATAATTTGTGTATATATATGAGTGAATAAATGATTTTTATGTGTCAATAGTGAATGCATGGATATAAACTAAGGGACAGATGTGTTTAGGAATATATTCAAAGAGATCTGAAGAAATGCCCCACTATGAACCAGGGTTGCATATGTATAGTAAGAGTATGAAAGAGATATTAAGGAAATTGAGAATGATGACTTAATTTTTAAATTATCTATATCTCTGTATTAGTTGAAGAATTTTTAACAATGAGCAATAATGTTCTATAATTTAAAATAAGCAAATGTGTTAAATAAGCATTAGTAGAAGAGATGTAATGTGATTAATTATGTAAAATTTCTGAGCAGTGAATATACAATCTATGTGAAAAGACATAAGTGATACATTATAACAAGTATTGGGACATAAAGAAAGTAAGGGATGACACCATAGTGAGATATTAAAATTTGTCATTCTGCAGAATTTCAAGCATGTTTGTTAATTTTCTAACAAAATTATACCCTTGAGATATATTATAATGAAGTCTGCATATTGCAAAGAGAATTTCTTCCCCTTGTGGTGTCATCACATTTATGTTTTGTTTCTCTATTTTATGTTTTGAAATGTTCATTAAAACATTCATATATAAGATGCGATTGAAACCATTTGGTATGTGACCTTGAACATGCAAATAAACCCAAAATATGCTGTCTATATTTGTACACAGGAAAAAAAACTAATCATATTTTAGTTATTCTAAGTAAATGCCATGTAAATACCCTTTCCTTTTATAGGAAACTACTGTATATGGATTTCTTTGACATATTACTATAAGCTCTGGTTGCTTTTGTAGTGAAAACCCAGCAATTCATCTGAAAGGTCATTCAGGACTAGGCACAATAATTTCAGCTGATCAAATCAATTATTTATACAATGAACTACAGTATGGTTCCCTCTAGAAATTACTTTATTATAGCTACTCACTCCCACTGAAGTCTTAGAAAAGTGACATTTTGAAATACAAAGCTTGTTCTCTTCACTAAGCTTAATACGTATCGGCATCTCTCTGTGGCTCTTTTCTCTATTGAATAGCTGTCAGTCAGCAAGAGAGGGCCCATTCCCTAAGCACACAGCACAGTGGGTTTTCTTGACATGATGGAGAATTTTCCAGTTGGCAAAAGTAAAGATTGAGGGAGGTAAAGCTTTGGACTCAGCATGAAAGGTAATAGAGCTATTAGCCAAATACCAAATTCAGAGGTGCCAGTAATGCACAACCAGACAGCTAAGACAGCTAAGAAGGAGATTTAATGCCCTATGAGACACAAGTTTAGCAAAGTAGCACATTAAAACATACAAATAGAGAGGGGAACATCTTTGGAATAGAGCTTGTGGTATGGAAATTACTGTCATTTTAAATTAACAATTATATTTAGCACACAGAGTTAGTCACACAAAGTGAACAATATATTAGCATCCACCTAATGGTACAATTACAAAACAAATAAGTAGATAATTTTCTACCTTGAGTGGTAGCTAGAATAACATAATCATATCTATAATCTTACATGTTATTATATTCTCTGCTATTCTATTTATGTATTTTAACAAGGCTAATCTACATAATGACTATAATAATAAAGTTTAGGAGATAGTTTTATAACTGCACTCATTTAACTTCTTATGCTTAGGAGAAATTAGAGATTGCACAAACAATTTAATTTTTTAAATCA
The DNA here is from genome assembly GCA_963574655.1 of Perodicticus potto. Lineage (NCBI taxonomy): Eukaryota > Metazoa > Chordata > Mammalia > Primates > Lorisidae > Perodicticus > Perodicticus potto. The sequence continues at coordinate 35,519 of CAUYRH010043555.1, read as the reverse complement.
TATTTCAAGAAAGATATATTTAGATTATCTTTAGAACCCCATATTATGCTAAAATAGATTTATATGTAAAGGGGGAAATTTAGATGTGCTCTATCACATGGAAAATAGGAAAACATATTAGTTACCAATTGCTGTGCAAAAAAATACTTCAAAACTTACCAGTTTGAAACAGCACAGTTTTATTGTTGTAGCAGTTCTGCAGGCCAGGAATCTAGGCAAAGATTGTCAGTACTCTGACTAGTGGTGGCTCACGTGGCTGTAATCAATACGTTGGCTAGACTATGGTCATCTCAAAGCTTGGCCATTTTAGGATGGGCTTCCAACATTTAACACGATTGGTATCAGGGTTCAGTTCCTTGTGAGGTGTTGAATCATAAACCTTAGTTTCTTTCTGACTAGTTGCTACAGGCCTCCTTCATTTCCCTGTCTACTAGCTCTGCTCAGCATGAATTGGTCAGCCAGCAGTATAAAGAAACCACATTCTCTCTGTAGCAGTAACATTCTACTACTTTTGTAGTATTCTATTTGTTAGAATTAAGTGAGAGTCCAGTTTACACACAAGGTAATGAGCACCAGAAGACATAAATCATTGGCAGCCATCTTGGAGACTAACATAATGATACAGTAACATTAGATGTGTTTCTGGTGGAATGGTAAATTTAAAATAGGGTGAAACATTTCTATTTTATTATATAAAAGCAACTGGGTAAATACTGGAAAAATTATTCAGTTAAGTATGAAATTCTTAATCTTAATTTTTCTTTATGTTTTCCAAGCTTCATTTTCTCTAAAATTATAAATAGAAATTTCTGAAGTTTAATCAGCAAAAGGCTTAAATAGCTTCTAGAAAGTGGTCCATATTGTGTAGTTCTCCTAAAAAAAAGAAAAGGAAACTCTTTCAAATAACTCTTGCAGGCAACTATAAAAAAATGTTCTTACAAACTGCAGTTGTCATGGTCTATGGACATATCTTCTCTAGAGCTTAGAAGGGAGCATGTGTCCAGCTACATCAATTCATAAGAAACAAAAATTAGTGATAGGATCATCATGATACACAAATACCATTCACAATTGACTATCAACCACCTGACAGACTAACATATGCATCTATTTGTATCTGTTTGGATATTATACATCATTAAATGCTAGTCAAAATAATGTAAGCAAATAAATTAAACATTGTAGTCCAATAAATAATAAAAATAAAAGCAACACATGCTTACACCCTCAAAAATTGCCATTTTTTAAAAATAAAATTGATTCTCTTTTTGTTTGGTTCACACTATTTCAAGTACATCTTTTAGTGGAATTTCTTAACAAATGAGAGAGACATTGTATCCAGGAGAGGATTATTTGAGGTTTTGACAGCACCAATTAGTATTTTCATATTCTGTTTTATTAGCTAGTTAATATTTCTAGTGGTGAACTATTCATAGAACCAGAAAATTGATGATGCTAATAGCTTGCTTCGCTCATCATTGTTTCTACCTCCCTGTTTTTATCCTAGCCCGCTATAACCAGATTCCACATGTTCGCTAGAATGTTGCTATTACGGTTTGTGTCAGTAACAAGTGTTTTGTTATGTTCTTCCCTTGGCACGTGATGAGAAACCATAGATTAAAATCCTTCAACATCTTTTGTTTCACTACTAGGGAATACGCAAGTCGTTGAGGTGATCAAAAGAACCTGCATCATCTACGGCTCTCTCTATTATTGCCCTATTACCTTTCACATTTTTCCATTATATTCCAGACACAGTGGCCTGGATTGCATTTCTCTGGAATTCAGCAGAGATGTTTCCTCTTGTCTCAAGCCACTGTTCTTGTTTGTCCTGCCACAATCCCCCTTTTCAAGACATTCGCACGGGATTCCCCCCAAATATCTCCTGCCCCTGTACACCTACACTGAGCACTTGCTTAAATATCTCCTTCTCTGTAGAGCCTTGACTGCCCACCTCATTAATTAAAACTGAATCCTACTTCTCAATTCTCTGTCACAAATTCTGCCTTGCTTTTCTCCATAAGTTATCTCCAGTTAATGTACCGTATCACTTGTTTTATTAATTTGCCAACTTTTTACTTGTTCCCTTCAATGTAAGCAACATAAAGGAAGGGCTTTCTGCCCTTTTGCTTTATTGACATGTGTCAAACACTAGAATAGCACATGGTACCAAGTTAAGGCTTCAATAAGAATTTCAGAATAAATAAAGAATTTGGCTGTAAGTATTAATTTGGGAGAATGGCTTTCAGTGTTTAAAGTGTGCCTATGAGTGTATATGCATTTTCCTTAACTAAAGCACAAACTTATCATTGGTATCTCCTTAAAGTAATAACTGTTTGGTAACAATGTACATGTGGTATAGTTATGTTTTCTTTTGCAGTTTTTGGCCAGGGCCAGGTTTTAACCCACCACCTCTGATATATGGGCTGGTGCCCTTACTCCTTTGAGCCACAGGTGCTGCCCAAGGTAGAGTTATGTTTTCATTAATGGCTCTCAGAGGCATTGGAAATCTTCCCTCCACCCAATTCTGACCCTAAGCTCTTCAATTTTGATATGTCTGTGGGTAGGTATTATGTCCCTGTCAATTTCTAACACTAAAACATCACCTTATCATCTCTTCCCTACAACCTCCTGCAAAGCTTTCCCACCAACTACCACCAATAGTCCTCCTATAAAACTTAAGATGTAACTCTTATACTCATATCAACTTAATCCTTTGTAAGACTGGCTTATTTCACTTAGCAATGCACATTTAAGATTTGTCAATGTCTTTTTTATTATTTATTTCAAATATTATGGGCTACAAATATTTTGGTTACATAAATTGGTGTTGTACTGTTTGAGTCAAACTTACAAGTGTGCCCATCATCCGCATAGTGTGAGTTCTACCTGTTAGGTGTGAATGTACCCATCCCATCCCCACCACACCTGCTTGATATCCTATGAAGGTTATTTTCATATGTGCACTTAAGTGTTGATTGATTAGTTCTAATTTAATAGTGAGTACATGTGGTATGTGTTTTTCCAATCTTATGATACTTCACTTAGAAAAATGTTCTCCAGTTCCACTCAGGTTATATACAAGTCGAACTGGAATTCTGCTTATTTTATTTTATCACTGATGAGTACTCTATGGTATACACATTTTGTTAATCTACTCAGGTATTGAGAGAAATTTGGGTTGATTTCACATCTTGGCAATTGTGAATTTTGCTGCTATAAATATTCCAGTGCAAATGTCTTTTTTTATATAATGTCCTTTTTTCCTTTAGGTAAATATCCAATAATGGTATTGCCAAATCAAATGATATAGCTACTTTAGTTTTTTGATATCTCCTACAATTTTCCACTGAGGTGTACCAGTTTGCAGTCCCATCAATAGTGTGTAAGTGTTCCCATCTCTCTGCCTCCATGCCAGAATTTGTAGTTTGGGGTCTTTTTGATAAAAGTCATTCTCGTAACTTTTGATATCTCATTGTGGTTTTGATTTACATTTCCGTGATGATTAGAGATGCTAAGCATTTTTGTTTGTTTCTTGACTATTTATCTTCTTTTGAAAAGCTTTTGTTCATGTCTTTGCCAAATTTTTAATGGGATTGTTTGATATTTTTTCTTGCTGATTTGCTTGAGTTATTTGTCGATTCTGTTTATTAGCCGTTTATTGTATGTATAGAATGCAAACATTTTCTCCCATTTTTAAGATTGTCCATTCAATCTGTTGATCATTTTCTTGGGTGTACAGAAGCTTATTTATTTGATCAGGTCCCATTTGTTTATTTTTGTTATTGCTGTCATTGCTTTTGGGGTCTTCATTGTAAATTGTTTGCCTCAGTTGACATCTATAACAGTTTTCCAAACATTTTTTTCTAGAATTATTATAATTTCATGTCATCAGTTTAAGTCTGCTATCCATCTGGCATTAATTCTTGTGAGTTGTAAGTGATGTGGATCCTGTTTCAGTCTTCTACATGTGGGTATCCAGTTTCCCAGCACCATCTATTGAATAGAGATTCTTCCCCAGTGTATGTTTGTGTCTACTTTGTCAAAGATCAGATGGCAACTTTGAATGGTTTTATATCTGGTTTCTCTGTCCCAAGCCATTTGTTTATGTCTCTCTTCTCATCCCAATACCATGCTGTTTTGACTACTGTAGGCTTGTAGTACATCTTAAAGCCTGGTAAATTAAAGTCTCTCAATTTGTTCTCTTCGTTAACTTCCTCAAAATGCCCTGTTATAGGATAGCAAAAAGCAGCATTAAAACGACTAGACTGAAGACTGGGGGCTTTCCACTTGGTTTTCACCCTCCACGGACAGTAGTTCTGTTCTCCCTCTTTTACTTACCTTTCTTTTGTTTATCACTCTTTTTATCATTCTTTTCATTATCAAACACTGTCCTATAACTTATCTGCATGGTCTGTTCAAACCCTGAAACCAAGGACTCTGCATAGAGAGAAATTAGGGGGAACTCGTCTGGAATTTGAAATCTTCTGCAATAAGCAATGGGAGCACTGCTTGACACCATCCTGTTTTATTCTATAATAATGATTATGGAGAATGAAAATTCAGGCACCCGTCAGTCATTACTCTTGAATAAAGTGGCTTGTAACCTTAAAGTCACAGGTAAAGCCTACTGGGGTAAGAGCCTCAAATCCCTCTTGGATCCAGCAAGGGGTGCAGTCAAAATTGTTTTAATCTCTAAATTGTTTAAGTTGAATGCATTTTATTCCGTTAAAAATTTTTGTGCCATTTTCTCTTTTATACATAATATCAAAGGACAGTAAATGCATGTGGATGAGTGTGCAATTACTCTTATTTTTCCAAATAATGGGAAAAATGACTTAGTTATCTACTTTTGCAACTTCTGAGGAAAAATATACTTTCAAAACTTACTAGTAACAATCTATCACCTTATATCTCCAAGTCTGGTAACAAAATCAACATATTTAACATCTTTCTCTTACTTTCTGAGCATTTTTGAGCAAAAAATATTGTGCTATAACTTAAAATGTTTAATTTATCAAATTAGGCATTTAATTTAATCAATAATCAATTTCAGATCTATTCTCTGAAAAGTATCAAACCTTTCTTTGAGATGTGCAAAAAGAAAACTTCCAAAATAGTATTCTACAAAAAGTAATTAATTTACTTTTCCTCTCTAAAATTCAGTAGACAGTCTTACCCTCCACCTTGTGACTTTTGCTAATGTCAACACCACTACTGAAGAATTGTTAAGTAGAAAGCAGATAATTAGTTCCTATTTCATCTTTTAGAAATGATGTGAATTTAACTCCTCAGCTATCACATTAGTGTCACATATATTTTTAATTAAAATTTTATGGTAAATATGATATCTTACCTTTCTGTTATTGACATACAAACACAAACCAGTAATAAATTCAAATTTCTCTTAAAAGTATTAAGTTTAAATGCCCATGGACTAATGAGTTCTTAAAACTCATGCAATTTCAGTTGCCTCAAGCTTTTCTACAACTTAATCATTTCTTTAATAGAAATAATTCAGAAGCTCTTTTGTATCAAAGGAATCATGAAGTTCTATCGTAACCAAAGGACTACTTACTATAGAAAGTCCTATAAAATACAAATATAATAGGATATTTACATTAAAATATAAGCTGCTCATCTAGGATCTATTGTTTAAAATTTAAAATTCTTTAAAAATAAATAATAAGATTCAGAAGATTGAATTTGAATTATATAATGTTAATTGCTTACTCAAGTTGTTTCATTCTAAACTTAAAATTTTTGTATAACAATCCATTACTATGACTCCTAAAAAGTTTTATTTTATAGTTTTTCTATAGTGAATGAGTTGCTTTCTGTATGCTTCCTATAGAACTATACTAAAGAGATTAGAATATATTTTCACTGAGGTCCAGAGAAAGTAATGGTCTAAACCAGAATTGTGATCATGCTGTGTGACTTATATCAGAGTCAAATCTCCGCCAAGGCATAGTGTTGTGAGGTGTTAAACAGATTTTAAATTTTATTTGTTTTTATATCTCTACTTCCAAAACATCTACTTAAATAGAATTTTTGCTAGTCAAAGACTGTCTCAGTCTTCTTTCACTCTATAAAATATATTCTCCTTTCTGAGAAATGCTGGCATATGTGTTGCCTTGTCTCACGTTTATAAATGCATAGCCTTTTAAATTTTGTCTCAAACTTAGTTTACTCAGACATATGAAAATGAAGATAGCTGTTTTTTGTTGTTGTTTTGTTTAGTTGATAGAGGAAAATCCTTCATGAAGAAGGTCTCTTTTCTTAGAATCTGCATGGAATGTCTATTTCCTACCTGGTTTATTGTAAAAGGTAAATGAAAAGGTATTTTGTGAGAAGTTTCTACTTAATCCCCTTCTACTGTAAAGTAATTTCTTCACTAGGAAGTCCAATAATCATTAAATAGGTCTTTAACTAAATTCTGACCTTTTTGATTATTTTAGGTTGACATTTTGGTAACCTGGAAGGGACCTGAATGAGTCTCCAGTGATCCCTGCTACTACATCAATAAGCAGGGCCTCAAAGCAGCAGAAATGGCTTTTTGTTCACCTGACTTCACCACAAGGAGCTGGCAGGAGCTGCTGTTGAGGCTTCTAACAGGTTTCAAAGCTCCCTAATTTTTGGTTTGAGATTCAAATTTTATTTAAGCAGCTTGATTCCATGTTCAAGAAAGCTAAAATTGAATCTCTGCTTTCAGGGTATTCATTTCATTTTTGTTCTGTTAAGATTATGGTGCTTATAGATTTGCGATTTTTGCTTTTCTCTGAGGTGAAGGATTATTTGTTGAACAACTTGATAGAGTTTATACAGCTGTTCCTTTGTTCAAATTTTTGTCCATGAAGGAAATATTGTCTTCTCTGAGAAGAAAATAGTGAATGATTCATGGCTTAAGCAAACATTGCAGTTTTATAAAATATATACTAAATGCTGAAGCTCAGTTCATGTAGGATATCTAAAGTTACTCTTTGAGGGACTAAAACCAATGAGAAATTTTTTATGAGAATAAGATTAAGTGCCAAGGTAAGAAACACTGTTCCCAGGCAAAGTCACCTCAAATGACTAAGATCTTCAGGAAGGTGTTTGGCCTCATTGTTCGTGATGTGAAATGGTCCCTTAGGGAATCCTTGCAGAAGAACTTACCATGCTGGGCACATATAAAGGGCTAATATCCTAGTACCTTAAGTACCCACAAATACTGGGTTTCACCAAGACACTTAAAAGGAGAGAAACCATGCATGAGTGACAACAGAAGCAGTAATCCTCATGAAGCAACACAGCAGTTACAAAATATCTGTCATTTTCCTGTTTGGTCATTTAAAAAGACAACCCAATTTATGGGAAATTGGTCACTAAAGGCCCAAACTCCTTGAGAGGAGATCCACTTTTAGAAACTCTGTCTGGACTTATGTACAGTGATTCTGGTACAATCTCATGTCAATATCTAGAAAAATGGTCTTTCTTAACTTACAAAAACTCCAAACTACAATGGTAAACATAGGGAACCTTTGAAGTAACTAAGTTAATTTATTTACACACACAATTAGAAAAAGCCAGTCCTAAAGTTAAACAAAATAATTAGAGTTACTTCCAGTGGTGGATAGACATGTCTGAAGGAGATTCTGACAAAGTTCTTTTCCTCTAAATGTGTTTCTGAATTGAAGAAAACCACTGAAGTTTTTTTCTTCCTCTCTCTTTTTATTTCCCTTTGTCTTACCTGCCTTGCCTAGATTTGCCTTTTCTTCCTCCTTCCCTCCTTTCTCCCCCACTTCTGTTTCAGCTACATTTTGTGAACAACTAGTATCTGGTAGAGGAAAATCTGCCTTTGTTTATCAACATTGATCAAAGGTAGAACTTAAAGGCATAATTAAGGAATTTTCTGATGCCCACCAGGACTTTATAGGTTTTTTTATGAAATTTAAATTAAATATTCAAAATTATGACCCTGATTTTTTTATTTATATGAACGACTTCACACGTTAGTATGAGAAACTAAAGCTAATGATTGGATAACTAAGACAAATTGAAAGAACCCCCTTAGGAGACTTTTGTAAATAACAAGTAAGATAACTAAAATACCTACTCTGGACCTTTAGAATATTCCAGTATATATCCAAGCAGATATAACCCTCCATTTTGCAATTACTACAAGAAACCTGATCACTTTAAGAAAGATTTTCAGAAATTGCAAAGAAGGAGACAACAGACATTAGAATAAAAAGGGGGTGCTCCTAGGAACTTAAAAGGATCTTTACTTTCATACCTACGAAGATGGGAGGAATAAACATTATTTTAAACAAAGAACAAACACAAGCTATGTTTACTGTAATAAATACAACTTCATTATGAGGTCCCATTCCTTAGATTAAATAAACAATTAAAATGCTGAGTGCCATTCATACGCCTGTACCAGCACATAAATCTCAGTATGTAACTTTATAACTAGGTCCTTTGCAAGGAACTCATTTGTTAGTCTTAATTGTCTCTGTCCCATCAAATTGAGAGAAAGAAACTTCTTAGAACTACACTACAGATTTTGGGGGCAGGACAAAGGAAGATGGCAGATTAGAAACAGCTTATTACTGTGCACTTGTGCTAAGACAGAAAAACTAGAACCCCAACCACCACTGGCTGGGGGAATTTATACAGGGACATCACTCCAAGTACATAGTGAAGGAGTGGTAGACTCCCGGAGCCAATGAGGCAGTCTGGAGCTAAGGAGAGCTGGCAAAGAGGGCAAGTGTTTGCCTATGGGCAGGGGCTAGCCAACCTCAAAGTCAGGATAGGAAAGGGTCATCTGCAGTTTATTGATTTTAGACTAAACATCACCAGTGAGTGAAACTGCTTAGCTGAGTGAGGAGATTCAAAAAGCATCCAGTGACTCAGATTGAATACCATGTGGGTAGATCTCCCATCAGCTTAGCTGTTAACTGGGAACCAACACGTGGGAAGGCCATGCTAGAGGAAGAATTTGCAGGGTCCTAGTGCACAGTTGGCTCTGGCACACTTGCTGAGGTTAGGCAAGCACCCTCAGGATGAGTTGAGTGGATCCTGCAACCCCAGGAAGGCCACATGGCAACAATGTCAAGGGTCAATGTTTGTTGTGCCTTCTAAGGAAGCTCTCTCTTTTGGTAGAGATCATTCTACTTTTCTCATCTTTCCCACATAAATTTCTCATACAACAGTTAAGATATCCTCTTTCTTATATCTTTTATAATCATATTTTTAATTTTATCTATTTTTATTTTGTATTATTTTTCCTTCTTTTTTCTGAATGCTGGGAGATAAAGGCATTGGTCTGTCCAGGGGGGTCACAGCATCGATGTGGCTCAAGAAGGTCCTTATGGCTTTGGCCTTCAGAAAGGCAGTAATGGAGGTTTCCACTGTGACATATTACTGAATTTATTTTTTCTGTTTTTTATAGTTAGCAGAAGTGGGTCTTGCATATGCCCAGGCTGAAAAGGAGTTCCTGACTACAAGGGAAGAGCTAGAAGAATCTCAGAGCTAGAAGTTACAGCTCTTGAGTTAACCCAGGTAGTCCTTTAAGCTCACCCAGTCCAGCCCCTCCAAGGCCTAGATTTTTGGATGTGGTCATACCACCCTGCCAATCACCACCATTTCTCCTGTCACACTCTTTCTCTCTTTCTGTCCCTATTCTTCCCTTCCTAACAATTCTGTTCTTTTCCTCCCTTCTTTTTGTCTTTCCTTTTTCTTCTCTATATATTTGTTTCTTCTTTATAATTTCTTACTTTCTGTCCATCTTTTCCTTTTGGCCATATACCAAAAGGCCACTTCAGCATCTAATCTCTGAGACCAGGTAATTTAAAGCAAAGGAGAAATTAAAAGGAAAACTAGCAGAACGATGTGAACAAGAAGAGAATACCCATGAGTAGGAACCAACAGAAAATTTTGGGCAACATGAATAACCAAAACAAAGCAACCCCACCACCACTAAGGGACCATGAGGCAGCAACCAGAGAGGATTCCATCTATAAAGAGTTAATAGAAATGACAGAAATGATATTTAAAATATGGATAGTAAAGGCAATAAATGGAATTGATGAAAAAGTGGACAAAGAAAACCAAAAAACAGATGAAAGATATGAAGAATATAGCGAGGATAGGATGAAACTTAAAGAATTGATGCAGTCAGTCATAGAACATAAAAATGTAGTAGAAAGTATCAATAACAAATTAGGCTATCAAGAAGAAAGAATCTCAGAGCTAGAAGTTACAGCTCTTGAGTTAACCCAGGTAGTTAAAGATGCTGAAAAGAAGAGAGAGAAAGCAAAATATTTGCTTAGAGAATTATGGGACTTCACAAAGCATTAAAACATACAAATTATAGAGATCAATGAAGGGGAAGAATGTCCTAAAGGAATGGAAGCCCTAGTGGAGGATATCATAAAGGAAAATTTTTCAAGTTTCACTAAAGATTCCAAAACACTCCTTTTAGAGGGATATCGAACCTTCATTCAACAAAAATAAAGCATAATCAAGACACATTGTAATGAACTGGTCCAAAATCAAGACAAAAGGGAAAATTCTGTGAGCAGTCAGGAATAAGCACCGACTGACCTACAGGGACAGATCTATCAGAGTGACAGTGGACATTTCAGCTGAAACATTCCAAGCCAGAAAAGAATGTTCATCTACCTTTAATCTTCTTAAACAAAATAATTTTCAGCCCAGAATTCTATATCCTTCTAAACTAAGCTTCAAAATTAATGGAGAAATCAAGTCTTTTACTCATATGCAAACATTGAGGAAATCTACCACAAGACTAGCTCTACAGGAAATACTTAGACTTATTCTCCACACTAAACATCATAATGGATCACCAGTAAAGTAAACACCCATAAAAAAAGGACAAAACCTAGGTTCCACAATGCTACAAAGGATATAACTCAGCCACACTTATCAATTCTCTCAATAAATGTAAATTGCTTGAATTCTCCATGGAGGGGCATAGGGATAAAAAAGCACAAGCCATCCCTCATCTATTGCCAGGAAACACACCTAACCTTGAAAGACAAAATAAGACTTAGGGTACAAAGATGGAAAACAATATTTCAGGCAAACGGAAATCAGAAGAAAAGAAGGGTAGCAATCTTAATTTCAGATACAGCTGTATTTAACGCAACCAAAATTAAAAGACAAAGTCGATCACTTTATTCTTGTCAGGGCAAGAACACAACAAGAGGACATTTCAATTCTAAATATTTATGCACCCAACTTAAATGCTATCAATTTATGAAACAGACATTGGTTGGTCTGAGTAATGTAATATCCCATAACAATACAATAATGGGGATCTTTAATACACCTATTTAATACACCAGAACTGGACAGAGACTCTAAAAGATAACACAATACAATAATGGGGGTCTTTAACAAACCAGAACTGGACAGAGACTCTATAGAAAAGGAAACAAGGATACAAAGGACTTAAACGCGACCCTAGAACAAATTGGCTCAATAGACATATATAGAACATGCCATCTCAAAGCTAACAAAAATAGCTGCTCTAAATGCATACAAATAATAAATTAATCTATATTAACTTCTAGTGAACACATGAATTTTATCTAAAATTATCTCTGTTAAGAATTTCAAAATCTGATCAAGAAATTTAGAAAACCAAAGAGGTAACATACTCTCCCAAAGGAGAGATATAAGAGGTCAAAGAACTTGCCTATATTTCCTGTTAAATTAAAATCATAATTTTTAATCTATGCACATGATTTAACCAAGGGAAGACTGATATAATGGTTGCTTAGATAAAATCATATTTTTAGAAAACTTTTATGACTATAACTGATAAAGTATATAATCTGTCCAAAATGTAATCTAGGGACATACACAGTCCTCAGTGACATTTCTCTTTACCTCAAGGCCCCTTTAAAGCAAAGTAATTCGATATTATTCATCAGCCACCATCACAAAGATACAAGTACATTCTAGTAATGACATGTATGTTTTCTCATTGAGTGGAAGTAATTACACACAAAAAAGCAAAGCCTATAAGTAAAATTCTGTTAGAGAAAATTATTCCAACTTGGGGAGTTCACAATGTCAAAAGCATTCACTTCACTAGACAAATCATCTAATCAGTCTATAAAATTTGGCCATCTTCCAATACTTTCATTGTGCATATCATCCACAATCATTCAGTTGGGTGGAATACTCAAATGAAATAATTAAGAATTTATTGACAGACTAGAGCCTCAGCGGTCACAGCAGCCAGAGGGAGTCTAGCAAAGTGCCCGGGCATTGGCCTGGAGCTGAACAAGACAATCTGTGAGGTGCCCAAACGTTACCAGAATCTGTCCCAGGTGGCTTCTGGTGCCTATGGCTCCATGTGGAGGGAGGAGCAAGATGGCAGTCGAGTAACATCTTCCTTGCAACTGGGCATGGTAAGTCTGGATAGAGAAGACTCCAGGCTTCTCTGGCTGGTGGGATATGCCCAGAAACATCCCTTTGGGGACACAGGGAGTCAGCATGAGACTTCTGGACCCCATTAGGAGGACAGAAGCAGTGGAGAACTGGCAAGTGTTCGAGTGTGTTCATTCGGTCTAATCCCGCTGGCAGCTGTAAGTACAGCAGCAGTGAGATTGTAAACTTGAAAGGCCTTACCTGTGAGCTGTTTTGGTTTTTTGTACTTGGCACTCAGTTGAACTACCTTGGGAGAACTTGGGCAAGACAGCGGAGGACTTTAAGCATTGTCTAGGACCCAAGACTGAGCCACTGAGCCAGATGGAGCTAATAGTGTTCGGCTGTGGGCTGCACTGAGCCATTGTGAAAGAACTGCCCCAGCAAGCTCTGCCCTGAGGGTCACAGAGCAAGGATCAGGGGGGAAACCTTGGGCAAGTAATTTAGTGACTGAAACGTCTTACAGCCTTAGCCCTCAGGGGCATAGAGTGAGACTGGTTTTGGCACACCGAGTAAGTGGATAGCCACTTCAGGAGTGACCCCAGTGACAAGTGCTTTCCTGGGAAAGCTTCTGCTTAGCCAAGGTTAGCAGTTTAAAGTGCCTTGTAAGTGGGCTGAGGAGAGATTTAGGCTCTCCACCCTGCGGGGTTTGAGAAATAAGCAGAGGTCTCCAGTCTCCATCTCATACAGCTATACCAGCACTATGATTAACATCCCTAGAAGATCACCTGTGGTCCAGACAATATCCAGCAAGGTATATATATATATACTGCTTTGCTTTTGGTTTTGTTTTTTGCTTTTTGCTTTTTTTTTATTTCAACATTTTCCCTATAGAATTTTCTTTTCTTTTCTTTTTCTCTTTCTTTTCTTTCTTCATTTTTCTAGTTTAAATACAATTTCCCATTTTTGCTTTTTTCAACAATTATAATTCCATTTTTGCTAGTGTTTCTACTTCTATTATTTGGATTTTCCCCCAATTTTATCCCATAAAGTTTTCTGTTTGCTTGTTTTGGTTTGGTGTATAGCATTTTTGCCTTTCCTCTCTACTTGGTGGAGGTGGAGTACTGTGTCCAAACAGGCTAGCAAAGAACTGCTAACCTCAGGGGAACCACCCAACCCAGCACCCTCAGAGGTTGGGGGGTTTTAAGGTTGGGTCAAAGTCCCCTACAATACATCTATATTGCTCCTGTCACCCTCTTTCTGTGCCTTTGTTCTTTTTGTTAATATTGCCTTTTACCCACCCCCTCTCCTTTCTCTTTTTTATTTCTTTTCTTTCTTTTTCTTGTCTTGCTCTTCAATCTTCTCATCCTTCTGGTCCTGTACCAAAAGGACTCATCAAAACCCTAGTCCAGAGGCATGGCAATTTAAAGATAAAGAAGTGAAAGGAAGATTAGGGCAAGTAAACAGATAAAAGAAATCACTTATGAGGAAGAATAAGCAGAAAACTCCTGGCATCATGAAAAAACAGTCCAGAGCACCCTGCCCCCCTCCAAGGGACTGTGAGGCAGCTGCTTTAGAGGATTCCACCTATGAAGAAATGCTAGAAATGACAGAAAGGGAATTTAGAATACAGATGATGAAAAAAAATGAAGGAAATGATGGAAACAATGAAAGAAAATGCTGATAAAGTAGAAAATAACCAAAAGAAAATCCAAAAACTGAATCAAATAAGAAATGAATAATATGAAGAAAATAAAAAGGATATAGCAGAACTGAAGGAGCTGAAGCAATCAGTTAGGGAACTTAAAGATGCAATAGAAAGTATCAAGAACAGATTAGACCATGCAAAAGAAAGAATTTCAGAGATAAAGGACTAAGCTTTTGAGATAACTCAGATAGCTAAAGAGGCAGAAAAGAAGAGAGAGAAAGCAGAATGTTCACTGACAGAATTATGGGACTTTATGAAGAATTCAAACATATGAGTTATAGGTATCCCAGAAGGGGAAGAAGAATGCCCCTGGGGGATGGAAGACATACTAGAGAATATTATAAATGAAAATTTCCCAAATATCACAAAAGATTCTGACACACTCATTTCAGAGGGATATCAGACCACAGGTCGCCTCAACTCTACCTGAGCTTCTCCAAGACACATTGTGATGAACTTGTCCAAAGTCAAGACAAAGGAAAAGATTCCTCAAGGTGTCAGGAGTAAGCGCAAGTTGACCTACAGGGCAAGTCCATCAGGGTGACTGCAGATGTCTCTAATAAAATTTTCCAAGCAAGAAAACAATGGTCATCTACCTTTTTTTTTCTTTTTTCTTTGCAGACAGAGTCTTACTTTATCGCCCTTGGTAGAGCGCCGTGGTGTTACACTGCTCACAGCAACCTCCAGCTCCTCCAGTGATTCTCTTTCCTCAGCCTCCCTAGTAGCTGGGACTATAGGCACCCGCCACAACACCCAGCTATTTTTGTTATTGTTTTTGTTTTGTTGGTACCTTTAATCTACTTAAACAGAACAATTTCCAGCCCAGAATTCTATACCTTCCTAAGCTAAGCTTTAAAATTGATGGAGAAGTCAAAACTTTTACTGATATACACACTTTACATTGGTCAAGGGAAAAATACAACAAGAAGACATTTCATGTCCAAATAATTATGCACCCAGTTTAAATGCTCCCAGATTCTTGAAACAGACCTTACTCAGTCTAAGCAATATGATATCCTATAATACCATAATAACAGGGGAATTTAACACTCCTCTAAACAAAAATTAAACAAAGATGTAAGGGACTTAAATGAGACCCTAGAACAACTGTGCTTGATTGATGTGTATAGAACACTCCATCCCAAAGATAAAGAATATACATTCTTCATTACCCTATGGAACATTCTCCAAAATTGATCATATCCTAGGACACAACACAAACCTCAACAGAATCAAAAGAATTGAAATTTTACCTTGTGTCTTTTCAGACCCACAAGGCACAAAAGATGGAACTCAGCTCCAACAAAAAACATTCAACCCCACACAAGGGCATGGAAATTAAATAACCTTCTGCTGAATGACAGTTGGGTGCAGGAAAAACAGGAAATCATTGACTTCCTCGAGCATAACAACAATGAAGACACAAGCTACCAAAACCTGTGGGATACTGCAAAAGCAGTTCTGAGAAGAAAATTTATCACTTTAGATGCCTACATTTGAAAAACAGAGAGAGCACATCAACAAACTCACAAGCCATCTTATGGAATTGGAAAAAGAAGAACAATCTAAGCCTAAACCCAGCAGAAGAAAAGAAATATCCAAAATTAAATCAGAGATCAATGAAACTGAAAACAAAAATCATTCAGAAAATTAATGAAACAAGGAGTTGGTTTTTTGAAAAAATAAAATAAAATAGATAAACCTTTGGCCAGGCTAATTAGAAATAGAAAAGTAAAATCTCTAGTCACCTCCATCAGAAATGATAAAGGGGAAATTACAACTGATGCCACAGAGATACAAGAGATCATCGCTGAATACTACCAGAAACTCTATGCCCAGAAATTTAACAATGTGAAGGAAACGGCCCAAAGAAATCTCATCACAGCAGTAAGTGTAAAACTTTAGCATATTATTACCTTGATAGATACAAAAAAGAATTTTATAAAAATCCAACATGCATATTTGAAAAGTAGAAACAGAAGAATATTTTGTTAATGTAATGAATGTGCAGCTTAGACATCAACATCATACTTACTAATGAGTGACTAGAGACATACTCATTAAAGTCAGGAATAAGACAAAGATACTTGCTATTACCACAGCACTGTTACATAGCATTGTTGTAGAAAATCTAGCATTGTTACATAGCAATGTTGAAGAATCAGAAAATAAAAGATACAACTACTGGAAAGGAGGGGAAAATAATCAACATTACTCTCAGACGATGTAATTGTCTAACAAAAAATACAAATGAATCACTGAATAACTGTCAGACTTAATAGGATAGTTCAGTGAGGTGACTGGTCACAAATAAATACATTAAAAATCAATGGCACTTTCTTATAAAATAAAATGTAAAAATTCCACTCATTGTGGCAATAAAAATAAAACCAAGAAAATAATTTTAAAATGTACCTATTTGAAGAGATTATAAAACTATCTTAGAGATATATGAGTAGATTAGAATAAATGGAGAGTTCAATCACATTCCCAGTGTGGAGATTTAATATTGTGAAGGTGTCAATATTCTCTAAATTAATCTATAAATTGAATGCAAGTCTAATTGAAATCTAAAGAATTTCTTTTCCTAATTGGATGGTAGAGGCACTTTTGATCATCTGGAACTATAAACAGACAAGAACAGCCGAGAAAACTTGAAAAGAAAAAAAGAGTAATGAGGAACCAGCATTACCACATTCAAAAAGCTTATCATAGTAACAGTGCACTAAAAAAAACCAAATAAATAAATAAATAAAAATAAAATAAAAAAACCTTATCAAATGGCAACAATTTAATCAGGGTGTAACTGTTTCAGAATAGATAAGCAGGTCGATGGAGCAAAATGAAAGGCCCCACATTAGACTCTGGTATATATAGTAACTTTCTATATGATAAGATACACATTTCAAATCAGTGAAAGAAAAACGCATTAGTCAATAAACAGTGTAGAGAGAGCAGGTTAACTTTAGAGGACACTTAAGACTTTTACCTCACATTAATTCTAAAGTAAATTCTAGACTGATTAAGGTGTGAAGTGCTTGAAATTAAGCTATAAAAGAAGAAAAATGACATATTGAATTAGTTATATACTTTTGAGGGATTAAGATTTTCTTAACCATAATACCAGAGTCTGAAATCAAAGAGGCAAGATACATAATATGACTGAAGTTTAAAAACCTCTGTATGTCGTAAAGGATCATGAATAAAATAAAAACACAAATGAGGATAAGAGTGTGGGCTTGGGGCTCTGCGCCTATAGAATAGTGGTTATGGCCCCGGCCACGATCATCAAGGCTGGCGGTTCGAACCCGACCCGGGCCAGCTAAACAATCATGACAACTGCGAAAACAACAAAAAAATAGCCGGGCATTGTGGCGGGTGCCTGTAGTCTCAGCTACTTAGGAGGCTGAGGCAAGAGAATTGCTTAAGCCCAAGAGTTTGAGGTTGCTGTGAGCTGTGATGCACTCTACCGAGGGCAACATAACGAGACTCTGTCTCCAGAAAAAAAAACGTGTGGGTTTGGATTTATAGAATTCCGTTTTGAGGGGGAAGCTGGAAGTCTATTTTTGTGTGTCACAAGTCTTTAAAGTGTTTGAATTCTTTGCCCAAATGACTTTACAAGTATGAATTTCTCCTAAGAACATATTGAGAGATATACGTGGAAATTTATATTGAACAATGATGTTTAATCTAGTGCTATTCATAATAATAAAAAATTAGAAGTCTCCTAAATATAGAAAAGGGTAGTGGTTGAATGCAGATGCATTGGCACAATGGAACACTGTGGTACCATTAGAAACTGTTTTCCAATAATATTTAATAAAAGTAAAATATTCACAATATGCTGTGGAAAAGTAGAGATATAACTTACCATCCATGTATTTTAATGTAAAGTTTGATATATATAGGTCTACAATTCCTTATTCAAAATTCTTAGGGCCAAATATATTTCATAAATAAGAATATTCCAGCTTTGAGAAAGGTAAGATTCCATATATTATGTAATACACTGCAGATAAGAGTATAAATATTCAGAAAAATAGGGGTAACTAAAGACCATAAATAGGCCTACATTCATTAAGGTTAGCTTTTTCCACCAAAAGAAGCTTTTTGAATTTTGTAATGAGGGTAAGGTGTTTTGTATTATGAATATCAAGGGGATTAGAATGAAGACCTCTAGGGAGAAATAGTCATGATTTTCGTTTCCCTTAAATTCTCTTATATATTCCAGACCTTTTGATGTGAACATATAATTAGAAATAAAAAGTCAAGGAAAAAAAAAAAAAGGAAAGAGTGAGAGAGAAGGAAGAAATGTGGAAGAAACATGAACTTAATTTTGGAAAAGAATAGAAAGGCAGTCAAAACCATGCTAAAGTCTTAAATACAGACAATTGATAAGCAACACTTCCTACAATGTCCACGGCATCCATGCCTCTCATGAGGGTCCTGCTCATCACATCCTGGCAGTTCCCCCTCAACTCCCCCTATAAACCTCAGCCTATGGTGCCTTTTATCTCACTGGCCCCTGTCTTTGGAACCTTTTTCCTCCTTGGGTGGGAAGCTTCTTCATTTTTCCAATGTCACTCAATCTTGTTTTTCCAGGCCATTCATAAAATCAATCAAATATCAGTTACCTTATATTAAAAATGAAGAAAGATTACAAATCAATAACAATCTTCCATTTTAAGAAATTTGGAGAAAAAGAGCAAACCAAACCTAAAAGGAGTCAAAAGAAAGGAAAAATGAATATTTGAGGGGAAAAAATAGAGAATTGAGAAACAATCAATAAAACAAAAGTATCTTTTTTGAAAAGATCAACAAAATTGACAAATATTTAGCTACACTGACCAAGAATAAAGGAGAGAAGGCTGTGATTACTAAGGTCAACAATGAAAGAAAGACATCACTATTGACCTGATAAAAATTCTTAAAGTCATAATGGGAGAGTGAACAGTTATGCCAACAAATTAGATAATCTAGATGAAATGGACAAATTATTAGAAAGAGATAACTATTGAAACTGACTCAAGAAGAAATGGAAAATATGAATAGACTTACAATATGTAAAGAGATTAATTTGTTAATAAAAAATTCCCAGAAAAGAAATCTCAGGCTTAGATGGCTTCATTGGTGAATTCTATCAGATATTTAAAGAATAACACCAGTTTTCCACAAACTTTTCTAAAAAGTAAAAAAAGAACACTTTCCAATTCATTCTGTGGGAACAGTATTACCCTGATATCAAATGCAGACAAAGACTTCAGAAAAAACTACCAACTATTACCCTTGATGAATATACAAGCAAAAGTCCTCAACAAAATATTATGAAACAAAATGTAGCATGATAGAAAAAGATTACATGCCATAACCAAGTAGATTTATCCCAGGATTGCAAGGTAATGTACTATATTAATAGAAAAAGGGACAAAACCCACATATTCATCTCAATTGATGCTGTCAGTCTATTTGGGCTGCTATAACAAAATACTATAAACTGGATAACTTATAAACAACAGAAATTTATTTTTCACATTTTTAAAGGCTAGGAAGCCCAAGATAAAGGCACCAGAAGGTCTGGTACCTGAAGGGCCCAGTTACTGCTTTTAAGATGGTGCATTTAGTGCTATGTCCTTATGTGGTAGAAGGGGCAAGGGTCTCTCTTGGTCCTCTTTTATAAGGACACTGATCCCATTCATGAGGGCTATGTCCTCATGACCTAATCACCACCTAATACTATCACTTTGAGGGCCAGGCTTCAACATATGAATTTTAGGGGAAGATAAACATTGAGTCTATTGCATATGCAAAAGGAACATTGAAAAACATCCAACACCCTTTCATGATAAATACGCTTAACAGACTAGGAATAAAAGGAAATTTCTTCAACTTGATAAGGGCTAGCTACAAAAACTCCACAGTTAATATCATACTTACTGGTGAAAGACTGAATGCTTTCCCTCAAATATCAGGAGCAAGATAAGGCTGTCTGCTCTCACCACTTCTATTTAACATTGTACTGGAATTCTTGACAGGGGAATTAGACTAGACAAGGAAATAAAAGGCATCTACATTGCAAAGGAAGAAGTAAAACAATCTCTAGTCCCAGGTAATTCAATTTTATATGTAGAAAACCCTAAGAAGTCTACAAAAAAAAAAAAAAAAAAAAAACCCAATTAGAGCTAATTGATGAGTTCAGCAAGATCGCAGGATATAAGATCAATATTTTAAAAACTATCATATTTCTATATGCTGGCAAGAACAATTCAAAAATGAAATAAACACAATTGCAATTAATTTATAATATCTCCAACAAAATACTTAAGAATAAATTTAACAAAAGAAGTGCAAGATTTGTCCATTGAAAATTGAAAAACATAGTTAAATAAAAACCTAAATTATTGGGAAAACATCCCACACTTATGGGTAAGACTACTTTGGTATGATAGCAATACTCTTCTGATTGATTAACAGATTTAACAGATTTAACTTCCCTATCAAAACCCCAACGGTCTTTTCTTTGTGGAAATTGACAAGCTTATCCTAAAATTTGTATGGAAACACATGGGACTCAGACTAACCAAAACAATCTTGAAAAGGAAGACCACAGCTGTAGGACTCATACTTCCTGATTTCAAAACTTCCTACAAAGCTGCAGTAATAAATTCAGCATGGTACTGGCATAAAGATTTATATTTCAATGTAATAAAATCAAGAGTCCAGAAGTAAACCCTCACATACATGGTCAGTTGTTTTTAAATAAGTTTCCAAGACCAGTGTGAGAAAAGATAGACTTTTCAACAAATGGTGCTGAAAAACCTGATTTTCACTTGCAAAAAATGAAGTTTGGTCTTTACATCACACCTTATCCAAAAATTAATTGAAAATGAATCAGAGACACAAATGTGAACATTAAAACCATAACGCTCTTAGAAGAAAACATGAAAGTAAATCTTTGTGACCTTGAATTAGGCAATGATTTTCTAGACAAGCATAAACATAGTTAACAAAAGAAAAAATAGATAAATTGACCTTTATCAAAATTTGTGCTTCAAAGAGCACCATCAAAGGATAACCTACAACATGGGAGCAAACATTTGGAGATCATGTTGTAATAAGGCTCTTGTATCCAGAATGCATAAAGAACTCTTATAATGTGATGATAGAGTCAAATTACCCAATTTAAAAATAGGCGAAGAATTTGAATACACATTTGTCCAAAGAAGATGTATAAATGGCCATAAGCACATGAAAAAAATACTCAACATCGTTAGTTGTTGGGGAAACTCAAATTGAAGCCAGAATGAGATAGTACTGTATTCCTACTAAGATGGCTATAATCAAAAAGAGGGGTAATACCAAGTGTTAGTAAAGATGTGGAAAAATTAGAACATTTGTATGTTGCTGGTGGGATGTAAAATGATGCAGCTGCTTTGAGAAACAAGCAGCTTCTCAAAAAGTTAGAGTTACATATTACCCAGGAAATCCACTTCTAAGTACATACCCAAGAAAATTAATATATGTTCACCCCCAAACTTGTACATGAGTATTTGTATCAACATAGTTCATACTAGTCCAAAAGTGAAAACAACCCAAGTGTTGATTGACTGATAAACCGATAAACAAAATGTGGTGTATCCATACACCGATGAATCACTACTGAGCCTTAAAAAAGGAATGAGTGATCATGTTACAGTATCAGTGAACCTTGAAAAGGTTATGTTAAGTAAAAGAAGAAAAACACACAAGACCACATATTGTGTGATTCCATTTATAGGAAATGTCTAGAATGGAGATATAAAGTAGATTGGCGGTTGCTGTGATGGGAGGAGGCGATGGGGTTTCTTTTGGGCTTGACGAAATGGAATTAGGTAATAGTGATGGTTACATACTTTATGAATATATTTTAAAACCTTGAATTGTATACCTTAAAAGGGTAAATATTATGATATGTGAATTGTATCTCAATTTAAAAGGTTTAAGAAAATATGTTTTGAGCATCTATTGAGTTTTACACACTGTCTAGTTTGGACCTGGGTAGATCACCATGTTCAAAGTCCCCTCTTTTGTGGAGCTGACTTTCTATTCTGGGCATAAAATAGGCAATAATCAATAATCAAGAGACTACATAATATGCTAAGAAGAAACAGGGTAAAGGGCAGAGTGACGAAGGAGGCATGCTGTTACGGATAGGACGGTCAGGTGTGCTATTTTGATAAGCAGAGAAAGACCTGAGCTGTGAAGGGAGCGGATCAGTGGAGCTCTGAAGGAAATTCATCGTAGGTGGAGGGGACAGCAGAGAGGCTGGGCTGTGCCTGTGGAGGACTTGCGTGCCTGGAGAAAAGTGAATGTATAGGGCAGGGAAAGTGCTGAGATAAGGAAAGGGGTACTGTGTATGTGTTTGTGGTGGGGGCCAGTTGGGTAGGGCCTTATAGGCTGTAGGTGAGAACTTTGGATTGCATTTTGGATTTTGCCTTTGAAGGCAATGGGAAGCCATTGGGGGGCTCTGAGCAGAGGGTGGATGTGATTTGATTTGGAGTTGACAGGATGCCTCTGGCTGCTGGAGGGAGAAGAGCTAACAGAGGACAAGAGTGAGAGTGGGAGTGTCACCTGTTAGGAGGCTCTTGCAAGAATCCAGGCAAGAGATGGGGTCACTTAGGCCAGGAGAATAAAAGTGGAGATGTTGAGAAGTGGTCAGATTCCAGATATGTCTTGAGCCATTACCTGACTCAACAAACTCAGGTTCGTAACCACCTGAGCAAAACCCATTCCTTCCTTTTAGAATGTCTATTTGAGAGGAATTGGAAGGAGAAAGAAGAGAGGCGTTGGCTCACACTCATGTTGATACTTTCTGAGCCTATCAGACCTTCTTTAGTAGACCTATAGAATATTTGTGTGTTCTTCCAAAGGAAGAGGGGCTCAGTATCTCTGTAGGATCCAGAGGCTCCTCCCATTCAAGTCTCACGTCCCCTCTCTTCTTTTATATAGGTCAGGTAGGATTCTTCTTGGGTGCTTGGTTCCCCTGAAGAGCTAGAGAGATTCATGGGAGCTTTGGTGGGAAAATCGAGCTTTGCTTACAAACTGTTGGCCTCTTGCAATTTCTGATTCTTTAAGTAGTGCTCTGTCATCTCTGTCAGGAGTGCCCATTGCAAAGTTTCTTATTGTGATTTTGAGTCCATGAATAACCCCTGATGGTGCACCCTGCAGACCTTCTCAGAGTATCTGGCAGTTAACCACGTGCTGCCATATAAATGGTGGTATTTTGACAACTTCTCAGTTTCCTGACATACTTCCCTCCCTGCCCCATAAAGTCTTCAGGCCCTCGTAGTCTCCACCAGCAGTCCCCAAAATCATACACTGGCTCACAATGTCTCCACTGACCTCCTTTCCCCGTGCAGAGATCTTGCCTCTAAAAACTCAAGAAAATTGGAAACCACAAAGGTTTACGGTTATTAATAAAATCAATTCACAAAGTCAATTTCCAATTGCTGCTTCACAAACATGATCTCAGACTTCTTTAGTGCATTCATATGGTAGGGCACAAGTGTGGTTCTCTGCCTGGGACAAATGGCCCTAAATGATGTATTCTCCCAGGAATTGTGACAATTATCCTGGAGAGGTCTCCATGTTTAGTTAAAAGGTGGTGATTTAATCTGAGAAGCAGCTGAAAACTGGGTCTTATACTGCCCCTGAATATAGCTGAGCTGCTTTGAGTTCCAGCTCCAGAAAAATGGTCAGTCAATCAAAACCAAAATAGACCAATAGGCAGAAAATACTGTGAGCTTGATACTGAGAAGATTTTAGAAAATTAAATCTTTACCAAGGCATTTGCTAAAACACCAAAGGATTCTAATCAAAACATATGGCAAAATTCAGAAATCTCGATCCCTGTAAATACCTAGGACGGAATTGTAGCTGCCTCTCCCACATCAGTCGTGCTCCTTGTTATCTCCAAAGCACCCCAGACTCTCTAAAAGCCTTTTGCTCTCTTTCTGCCTCCCACCTTTCCAGGTGGTGACCCCCGGTCTCTGCTCTATGCATTTCTCTGATCGATAGCGCCAAAGGCCAGGCCTGTCTCAACAACAAGATTCCTTCTTAGACGCGATGGAGAGAGGGAGGCGGTAGCCATTCAGAAATTAATTTTTCATCTTAATCCTGCTATAAAATTTTTGTTTTGTCATTGACAACCTTCTGTGTTACAGAATGTAGAACTATCTCCATGGGGCAAGGACAAGAAGTACATGCCAGGAAGCTGATTCAGATGTCAATGCAGCAGGTATGTGACAAGGACAGTGGCTCCCATTGCAACATTACTGCTCAGATGTAGTGATGGGTGATGCATTCTTCCTGGGATGCTCAATTCTCATTTCACGCTTTTATTTATGTATGTATGGTATAGCAAATCTTTGATTACCTGTGAATTTTAAACCTCCATCTAGTTTCCTCTTGACATTCCTATGAAAAGCTTGTTCTGTTTTCTGTAGTATATGCACTATTTTATTTTCACTAGTTTTTTTATTTGTTTGTTTTACAATTTGAAAGAGACACCTTCTAGCTCCAGAGAATGCAGCCTAGCAGGCTTGGAATTTCATGGTTAATATTAATAGATAGCACTTAGGAAGTGACAGATTGAGACAGTTAAATTTCAATTTTTGGTTCAAGGCAGGCTTTCATTTTTCTTTAATGGATAGTTTCAGGCAAATAAGAAATATGTTTGAATATTGATAATGGTTTTGTTGAAAATTGCAGGCTGAATGGAATGTTGAGAAATATTTCCCATCACACCTAATAAATACACGGGATGTTAATTTTCTAGCAATGCTCTATTGATAGCCACTTCAACTATAATAAGAAATTGCAAAATAAGATTTTGGTTTATGTTTAAGCTTTTGAATCTTATAATGTCTGTATAAACTTTGGTGCAGCTTTTCCCGGGGAATTAATGACCAAAGAGGGTTAATAGGCTAAAACTCTGCTTGGGTCATCAAATTTTTAAGCTAGTCATTAATTTCCAAATGCCCTAAGCCTTAATCTTTATCACTTAATTAAATTCAATAATATATTTAATTTATATATATTGAAGCAATTATATATAATTATTTTTTACACAGATCAAGTGTTTCACTCTACTGAGTGATTTGACAGTTTAACTTTAGGCCTTAAATAATTTCAATGAGTGAGAAATTTTTAAATTTGAACACTGCATTCCCATTAACCTTCTTTGGGATACTGGTTTTTATATCTCCCGTGTTCTGTTTCTCAAGGTGGGGTAATTATCGACAATAATGGCTTTATTGTGGGGAATAAAACCACATGGACAGGTGTAGCCTTGCTGCCACTTTGAGACACCAGGTTTAGGATCAAGCTGATGTTTTGAAGTGCGGAGTAGGGAACCAGAGAGTCACTGGGTCTATGATGATACAAACTAATCCCGAGTTTCATCTTCCTCTGAACACCCCAGTTATGTAAACCAACACATTCCCTTTGCTTTATATAAGCGAATCTGGGTCCTATTTTCTCTCAAAGTTGAAGGCATGATATATATGTCTTATTATATATCTATTTAGCTCACTATTTTGTAGTTTATTTAGCTGATTCCTCTATAAGGGAATAAAACATTAAAGTGTTTTCTGGTTAAGAAACTGTGTTCTTGTAGGGCAGCGATGGCTATGTGACTTATATTGTTAAAGGTGGTTTTAACAAGCATTTATTTAGATAATACTTAATAAGTTATGTGGTTTCAGGAGTGTGTGGGAAGAGTGATGATACAGAAGAGTTTAGCTTATGATAGCAAATTTCACCGAATGCATTGTCTCCAACTTTGATGAGACAGTGTGCATCTTTCTTTGTAACTGAATGACTAGGAGCCAGTCTCTGGTTTACCATAAGCCAGACAACTTAAGTCACCGATTCCAAAATACCCATTATGACCATTAGATGGCGGAAACACTGTATGTATACAAGTCTGCCTTCCTGCTTTGATTTCTATTCCTTTCTGAACCAGAGGTGGCAGAATACAATCGGTTTGAGTCCACTTGATTCCAGGTAATCAGCTTGTACCAATAGCAGGAGAAATGATTGTATTTGACATGTAGTTTTTAAAAAAGTGCTCAAAACAGAATATTCACATGTTCTAAGCAAAGGTTTTTTTTTTTAATTTGTGTTTTATTCTATTAGAATCATAGTAAAAAAGTTACAGGAAATAAATCTGAACTCATTTTTGGATACAGGGTGGTTGGGTATTGCTACAGAATTGTCATCTTGGCCTGGAATTCATGGAAGAATTACTGGAGACGCTCAGTACCACTGAAGCCAATGACGATTCTTTCCGAGTGTGGATAACTACCGAGCCTCATGACCGATTTCCAATTACATTGCTCCAGGTTTGTTACCATGAGATAAGTGTCTTTTCATTGAGAGTTACATGAATAAAGATGGCACATTTGCAATTATCATGAGATGGGAACACAACAAGGACTTTTTGGTGCAATAGCACCCGCACTGCAAAATCTTGTACTATAATCCTCAAAATCTTGACTATAAACATCAAGATTAGACCATAGTAAATATTTCCACAAAAGAGTTCTAAGACTCGGTACCAGTTTATTGGGTTTCAGCTCTAGTCAGTGTAATCAGTTTACACAGGTCTGAATTTTAGCCCTCATTTTGTGTATTATAAGCATATTGTTGTCCGATGGACTTGTTAAGCAGCCTAAATTTGAAAATCAAAATCTAAATTTTAGATTTTTTAATTTGGGATGTTCATCCGGTAAGTGTAACGTTAATATTCCAAAATCTGAAAAAAATCTGAAATACTTCTATTCCCAAGCATTTCAGATAAGGGGCATTTCACCTTAGTGCAATGTATTATAATTTCTGCTTTATTCTTTTTGAGTCATTTATAGACATAAAACAACTGATTGCTTTATTTATTTATTTTTCTTTTAACTGCTTCTTTTTTGTGACAGACTTCCCTCAAGTTCACTAATGAGCCACCCCAAGGTGTACGCGCAGGTTTGAAAAGAACATTTGCTGGAATTAATCAAGACCTTCTGGACATCAGTAACTTGCCCATGTGGAAGCCAATGCTTTACACAGTAGCATTTTTACACTCCACTGTGCAGGTAATCTTGGAAAGCAGTTTGCACATCTAGGGGGATGGCTGATACTGTGACGCGGCCTCATTGCAGAGGGTTTTGGGGGCGGCCCTGCTTCCTCTTCCCTTACAGCTCCCTCCCTGCCGGGCACATGTGCACTAGTTTATGTATTTCATGCCCCGACCCCTGCCATGGCCACTGAAATGTCAGCTTCTTCAGGGCCTAGCCAGACTGTCTGTAACTGCTCGGGCCTCCCACTGCCACAGCAGCAGCCAGGACAATGCCAGAGCTCAGTAAATATTTGCAGGATGAGCAAACGGATTATGTACATAGGCGCTTGTTTTTGAAAGTGCCTGTGCTGGCCAGGAGTTTAATGTGCACCATCTCATGTAACACTAACAACCACATTTCAAGGTAGGATTATCACCATCTCAAAGATGAGGAAATTGAGACTCAAAAAGGTTAAGTACACTTCCAGTGTGGTGGCTCTGGGGCTGGCTGGCTCTGATTTATGTATGTTTTTGACCCTTTTTATTGTATGGTGGTAAAAGTGGTGGTGGCTTTGGAGGAGGAGAAGTGCCGGAGACTAACTAGCTGTCTTTCTAAGGCTGGTTGCCATTTGCTTTTTATGGTCTAAGCACTTCTGTAGTAATTTAATACTTTTATGGTTACCAAGCATAAAAATTTGTGTTATTGGGCGGCACCTGTGGCTCAGCGAGTAGGGTGCCGGCCCCATATACCGAGGGTGGCGGGTTCAAACCCGGCCCCAGCCAAACTGCATCAAAAAAAAAAAAAAATAGCCGGGCATTGTGGCAGGCGCCTGTAGTCCCAGCTACTTGGGATGCTGAGGCAAGAGAATCACCTAAGCCCAGAAGCTGGAGGTTGCTGTGAGCTGTGACTTCACAGCACTCTACCAAGGGTGACAAAGTAAGACTCTGTCTCTACAAAAAAAAAAAAAAAATTTGTGTTATTGTTTTGTTCTGCATTTGAAAGCTGTATGATTTCAATGTACTTGGTCCACTCCTGGTTTCACAGAGAATTTGAAGGTGCTCCTTTAACCCCTTCCTGCATTTCTTCCCTCCCTAGAGCCAGGGTGAAAGACAAAACCAATCAGTAGGCAGGTCCCCAGAGTTGTGCTTTGAGCTGTTCACAAGGGCGTGCAGAGCTTCCCCTCGCCTCTCTGTGTGCTGCCCAAGGACAGGGGGAGCTGGGTGCTTTTCCCAGAAACCACTGGGTATATTCACCCCTGGCTCTTCCTTCTTCCCGCTTTGCTAGATTCCACGCTGACCAACAGGGAGGCCAAGGGATTTGTCTGCCTCCCAACCCAGAGGAACTTCAAATCAGAGTAAATTCTTCGTGGGTGGTTCTTTTCACTAAGTTCCACTGTGGCCTTTGGATTGTAAATTACAGCTTTCAAGTCACTGAAGCCTATTTCATACATTCTTATCTAGGAAGTGTTGGTTTTGCCAGCCCTTATTGTGCTCTAATACAAATATTGTTTTAACTCTGTTATTTAATTCCCAATTCACAAATAATGGTTTTTATGATTCAGTTCCTAGTAGTGATGATTCAACTTTTCCACTGTGCTTACCCTGGAGAGATGATTGGGGATATTTTCCATATGGTCAATGCAGTGCCCTGTGTTTTTAATGGACATTAGCTAAGGGCTGAGCAGGAGAAGAAGAACAGCACCGTGGTCCAATTATGAGGCTAAAGTGTGCTTGTGCATAACACGATGTGTTTGGGTTAAAACAGAGAAAAAATGTTTCCTCTGCTAGGGCCATGAAGCTAATAATAGCATGTGCGTGGAAAAAAAAAAGTTGACTATCTCTTAAAATCCAATAGTAGTGTGCTAGAAATAGCACTTCAGTGAGACTCTGGAGTTTACTACGTGCTGTGAAGTCAGTTATCCGGGCGAGCTTGATTGAGTTATGCCTCTCTCAGGACCTCTGTGCGGTGAGAGGCTGAAGTGGGTGATCTTTCAAGATTTTTCCCATTTCTACAATCCTGTCATCCTGCTCTCTGACAATACAATTCAGCAAGTGTAGGTAATTTAAGCAGTTTCCTTTCTTCATTTTTTACCAATTTCAGAAATGTTTACTGTGATAATTCAGAAATCTCATGGAAATTTCAGATATGTATTTCAGTAATATCACAGAATTGTTTACCGTGATATTGCCTAAATCCTTTTTTCATTTTTGAGCTTGGTTAGGATAAAGCCAGCCCGATAGAAAAGTCCAGAATTCTTTAGAGACTGCTGTCCTGGGCCAGCAACATCGGCATCACTGGCCAGTCTGTGAGAGATGAAGCCCAGGTCCCACCCCAGGGAAGCTGAGTCGGGATCCTCATTGAAATGAGATGCCTGCGTGATCTGTGTGCACATGAAAGTCCGAGACACAGCTATTATAGGAAGGAATGTTGTGAATTAGATATTGACTTAGGTTTCTTTTATCTCTGTAGTATTGAACATAAGAGCCAAAAAACCTGACTTGTTAATTGATTCATTGAGTCCTCCACATTAACACAAGTATCCCTGTCTGCACCTCCTACAGAAGGTCAGAACAGCATTGTCTGAGTGTTTTTCCTGTTTGGTGGTCCATGTAGTGCTCTTTGAGTGGTGTGCTAGACTGAGCAAATGTCTTAATCAATGATTGTCAGCCACTGTTTGGGCGACAGACCAGGCCTCTTCAGTCAGAACCCCTGGGAGGAGCAGAGGAAGGAGGTATTCTTTTATTAAACTTTCAAGTGATTCTAATATGCAGTGAGAATTAAGAATAATGGCCAAACAGCCACTGTAAGGGAGGAATCTTCAGCCATTTAAAAAACCTTCATTTCATGCTTTGGGATTTTTCTCCTCATCACTTTAGTTTGCCCACAATGAGCCTCACATTTCTGACTTTTGTAACAGCTAAAAGCTTTTACAGAACTCTGAGGTTTTGTTTGTTTGCTAGTTATTGATTAGGATCTCGAGGGCCTGCTATGGCAGTTGCAGACTTGAAAGTTTTATCAAGGCCTTTAAAAATAATTGAAATATTCAGTAAAAATGGCTGTATCAATAAGGCCCAGGGAATTTCACAGTTGATACTTCTTCATTAAGAAAAGAGTTTACTTTCCTACATTTTGTTTTCTTTCTCAAGTTTGAGCCTTAACAAACATTCCTTTCAAATTTAATAGGGTATATAAAGTTTTGCCTGTGTTTGGAGAGGCAGGATTAAAAAATTCTCAGTTTAAATGTCTTCAAATAATTACAATACTATAATACAGGTTTATCTTTCACACTCTGCCCTAGTGTTTCCCGGTGGTTCTATTTTGATTATTTTTACCCATTAAATGTCCCTTATATGGTCTAGTGTGGAATTTATTTTTCATTTCATATTAGCTGCAGTTATTGGAGCTAGTTAATACCAGTTGTCTTGCTTTGAAGATTTGCAAGTGAAGAGATTCCGCATGGGCTGTGGGAATTCCTGAGGTAGTTCATGTAACACAAAATTGGACATAGCTTTGACATCACTAAAACGACTCCATTGATCAACTTTTCGTTAGTGTTCTAAGGAGTTTCATATTTCCAAGTTTTCCATATTTCACTAGTAGTTCTGTGCTTTATATATTCTTTGAAATAAAAAGAAAGACCTATTTGTATCGGCCAAATTAAGTGGGGAGTAGACTGTTTCTCCTAACCTCAGCACTGTCCAACTTAACAATGTATAATAATTCCCTTCTGTTGAGTGAAGTTTTACCATTCAAATCTGTCTGTGTTCCATGCCCGGCACCTGGTGCTGCTCACCAGAGCTGGCTGTCTCCTGCCGCGGACCCTTCCACCTGCAGCTTCCTGCTCCACCCATCACAACCTTTGTATTCCTCCTTTGCTCATGGCCTTGGCCAAGCCTGGAAGACTTTTCTCTCCTCTTTTTAAAGGCCAGCGTCAGTTTCATTCTTCCTAGAGAGCTCTCCTGGAACCTCTTCTTCAGGTTTATTGTCTGTTACATTTCGACAGTTAAATGATACCCTCACCTTGTCCTCTTCTTGGGTTTAAGTCTTAGTTTCTCAACTTCTTACAAATACATCTCTTTCAGCATTTTTCTATTGCACTACATAGGACTCATCCCAGGGTTTCAGAAATACTAATTGGACTGAAACAATTCAATATTCTGACTAAATCTAGCAAGACCTTTTGCTTTAGAGCTTCCAAATGAGTTCTTAGGTTCCAGTGATTTCAGTCTATCTCGATAGTATTCCAAGGTAATAAAAAATAGCAGGAAGGTGAAATCACTTCTTTTGTAAAAGAAAAGACACCCTCCGAGATTTCATCTTTTTCAAGATGAGCTAATCAGTTTATGATGTTAGAGAACAAACTTAAAAAGTAAATGCTTTAAATGAAAATTGGTAGTAAGAAAAATGTGAAGGAAATCTCAGCGTTGAGGCAATTTTCAGAGCTCACATTTTAAAGAGCAACTAAATTGCAGCTGCTCAGTGCACCTAAATGGGACTGTTTCCATAGAGCCAATTTAAGCAGCTTCAGTAATGGAGAAGAATTTTTCATTCAATCCTCTGTCTAATTGAACATTAAGTTTTAAAAATTAAATAAAACACATAGGTAAACCTAGTAGTGTAGATTTTGATTCTCTTTTCCCAAAATGGAAAAACATTCATATTTCACTAATAAGTATTAGCATTCTTCAAAGTCCTCAAGATGGAAGAAATTCCAGGGACTAAAGTGTTAGCTATGTGCATTTTCATGTTACTATCCCAGAGACTCTTTTAACCCACTTTTGCTCCTGGAATAACCTGGAAGAGGCTCACCTTGATGTTTCTGAGCTCCCTCCAGAAATTCAAAATGCTGGATCAGCCTTGAAATGGACTTCCTAGAGGGTGAGGGGACATTTCCTTTCCTTCTGATGTTTCGTGCCAGTGGGAAATAACTGACCGATGTTTGTCAGGCAGCAGTGACTCTTTTCCCAAGGTGCCAGCGCACAAGGGGAGACAAAATTAGAAAACATGTTTTTTACTGCAAGCCTCAATATCTGGTTATAGGACCAAATATTTCACCATGAAACAACTAAAAATACCAACAAGGAAACATGGGTGCTGGGCCCAGGAGTCAGAAAGTGTCTGGAGAAGCAAGTGACCGTAAGAACCATTCTTGCACCTGGGACTGCTCAGTCTCTCCTTCTGTCAAGGTTGTGCCCCCTGTTGGGTGGGAGGTGGCACTTCACAGCTCCTGAGTCTCCAGGTTTTCCTAGGGTGCGTATGAACTCCAGATAGCAATTCTGAACCTTAGGTCCAAATTCCTGGGAGAAGAAATCTGGCCAGCTCTTCTTGGGCTGATTGCCCACCCTTCATCACCTTATCTAAGGCACATGACATGAGTCATGTGAAAATCTCTAAGGCCGGACAACCTAACCTAAAAAAAGTGCAGGTCTAGAAGTGATGGTGATATTTTACATTTTTAAGAGTTCTTTTTTTTTGCCCTTGGTCTGATCTCCTACAGACCCAGAGTCTGATTTCCTCTGGACCCAAATTAATGTTAATGGTTTATTTAATACTTTAAAAGCATGGCCTGAAAATGAGTAATTAAAAGCTGACTTGTCCATGAACTTGTCCAAGTCAAAATTTATTTAGATTACTTTACATGGTAGGATTATTCCAGATCCAAAACATGGTAAGAAGGACTGAACTGGCTTGTGGAAACGGCAGTGCCTGCATACATGGGTGTGTGTGTGTGTGTTGGATTGGGGAGGACAGAAAAGAGAAACAAAAGGCAGTGTATATTTAGAGTTAGAGGAGCAGAATTAAACATTGTTGCACCTGTGTAGGGATTCTACTCTCCATATGGTCCTCATCTTAGGTGCCAAGGGGCTGAGGAGCTAGTCCTCATAAATGCCTGGACCCTCCTTACTTAGAGGCTGATCATGTGCGGAGATCAGAAAAGCTGCTGGCAGGACATCAGCCTCCTCTATGTGATTTGCTGGGTAGTCCATGCCTGGAGATACGACATACTAACACTTACATACCTTTAATACAGTCTGCAGAATATCAAAGCAATTGAACTATTTGCTCTGAGTCCAGTTTGATTATTTACTGGGAATATGGCACTTACAACACTCACTATTTGATAGGAGTCTGGTAGGCCCTATTCAATTAAGTAGAGAGAAACAAATGAGAGTTGTGTGACAGTTTTAAGACAGTTATGCCCAAGTGTACAACAGAAATTCTTGATTTTCAAAATCTGAAATGGCATAATTACAAAATGAAGCTAGCAGGGAGTCTAAATGCCCTAGTGTGGTCAAGTTATCCACTTGAAAAATCCAAACCCTCACAACTGATGTTCCTAACTTTCAAGTCTGGTTTAGATTGGCGATTCATTCAGCAGACATTTATCGAGCCTCCACTGTGTTTTCTGAGTTGTCAGTAGACACCTAGACTTTTTCTTTTAAACCCAAGAACTCAAACTTGGTAACTATTTGGAGATTGATTTTTATAAGCCATTTGGTTATAGAGCCATGAAGTACACATTGTAATGGTTAACACACTTCTGTGATGCATAACAGTGTTTCTGACAGTGACAGACTGTGTATAAGGTGGACGTCCCACCCCTTATTTTTGCTGTACTTTTCCATGTTTCGATACACAGATACTCAGAATTTCCTGCAGTGTTCAGTATGGTAACATGCCATAAAGGTTTGTAGGCTAGGAGGAATAGGCTATACCATATAGCCTAGGTGTGCAGTAGGCTGTATCATCTAGGTTTGTGTAAGTACGCTCTATGATGTTTGTACAACAACAAAAACAAACTAATGACACATTTTTCAAAATGTAACTTCATTGTTAAGTGATATCCAAAATTGTATGTATTATTCTACATATAGAGTATATAACATGGCCTTAACTTTACTATAATTTACTTTGCTCATAATAAAAACAGAATCAGCTACATGTGATTTAAAAAACCTACACAATGCTTGCTTTTCTTTGCTATTTTTAAGGAGCGACGAAAATTTGGTCCCTTAGGATGGAACATTCCCTATGAATTCAATTCTGCTGACTTTTCAGCCAGTGTTCAGTTTATTCAGAATCACCTTGATGAATGTGACATTAAAAAAGTGAGTGAAATTGTTTCCTTTCACCATTTTTATTGCTGTCCTTAAAACAGAGTTCTACTAGTCATTTTTAGTTGGTGATACACACTGAACTTGCTGAGGTCCTGTCACCCCCTTCACTTTAATCAAGTATTTACATGTCTGGCCTCCCACCCCCACCGACACTCAACATACAATAGAAACTGACTGTCAGGTGTGGAACTCAGTGTGTTGCAAAATAGCACAGCCTTCCTCATTTATACTCAAGTGCACTTCAAGGAGAAGGTGTGCCTCCAGGCAAGCTCTTCCTCACTTATCTTATGCCTGCCTCCTCAGAAGTGGCAAGGTCTCTGCCAGCCCATGTGAAATTTCGATTTTCCCCTAAGTCGCTTCTTAATGAACTGTTAGGCTTATGCACATAAATAGCAATAATCTCTAATCATCCTTTTCAAAGTGCTCCTGTAGGCAGGGTTTCATTATTATCTTCACGACTCTGTATGGTGGGTAAAGAAGGCATTACTATTGTCCCCTTTTATCGATGAGCTAACAGACAAGAGAGACTAAGAACCCTTTTCAGATTGTCTCTCACACATATAAAGGATTAGAAGTTTGGTTTTTCTATAGTCTTGGGTAAGTTAATGTGCCTCAGAGCCTGTTTCCTTATCTAGAAAATGGCCATGGTTTATGTGAGGAATAAGCAAGTTAGTTTTTGTGAAAGTGCAGCATATGGAGCATAATAGGGGCTCAATAGATACCTCCGTCTACTGTCTACCCTCTCTTCCTCCCCATTGTAGGCCTTTAAGATAATGATAGATGCTGAGTATTAGTATGGTGATGGGGAGCTGTGATGAATGTTTACTCTAGAACCAAACTGTCTGTTTTCCTTGAAAGGACAGAGGGTTGTTATTAACATGAATGGGTGATGTGTCTCATGCCTATAATCCCAGGTACTCAGCAGGCTGAGGCAGAGAATATCTTGAGCTCAGAAGTTCCAGGCTGCAGTGAGCTAAGATCGTGCCACTGCACTCCAGCCTGGGCGACAGAGTTAGACTCCCATCTCTTAAAAAAAATTAAGGGCATGGCAGTTTAATAAAAAATTATATTGTGGGCGGCGCCTGTGGCTCAGCGAGTAGGGCGCCGGCCCCATATACCGAGGGTGGCGGGTTCAAACCCGGCCCCGGCCGAACTGCATCAAAAATCAGCTGGGCGTTGTGGCGGGCGCCTGTAATCCCAGCTACCTGGGAGGCTGAGGCA